>JAFMOD010000319.1:5506140-5549819 GCA_019802435.1 Corydoras maculifer | reverse complement strand
ACACACACACACACACACACACACACACACACACACACACACACACACACACACACACACGCACACGCACACACGCACACGAAAAAACAAGTCAGTTGTGCCCTTCCCAGAATCCCTCACACATTCCAACCCAGCAACTCTATTTAATTGGTTCCTGTGGAATTCCAGCTCAGCCTCAGGCTGACAGGGGTTTTAACCTTCTGTGTCCATTTCAGGTGTGCAATCCACATTAAAACTAAATAAAAAAATCCCATTCAAACCTGATGGAAAACTCCTTCCCCCATGTCAGCATCTGTCTGTGTTTAGATCAAATATGTTTAAATTGTACCTTACCGACATTCCATAGAATTAAAAACTTAGCTTTTTAATGGCTAGTTTGTCTTTACTGGTCAATTTTAAAAAGAACATATGATAAACATGAAGTATGGGGGTATTGGTATTGCATTAATTTGTAGTTTGAGACTTAATTAACACAAAGAGGTTTAAGAGGTAGATAAGTTGCTTTTTTTTTAGGATTAAGAGGTTTAAGAGAGAGTTAGAGAGTTAGCTAGGGAGTTTCTCCGAACAGGCCAGTTTAAGAAATAAAATTACAAGCAACAAATAACTGACTTACAACAAATAACATTTTTAGTTACACTGTGAAATAATAAAGAATCACATTTTTGAGAATGTGCATATAGAGGACAGTAAAGTATGAAACTTTGTGGTAAGTTGGCTAAAGGTTAAATCCTCTAGCTAGCTGGTAGCATCATTCATGGAAATAAGCTTGTGGTCCAAGCAGCATTAGCGAGAGGTGAGGTTTAAGTGGGATTTAGTCTCAGTGACCGAGCACACAGCCCAGCTTGGTGACACATGAAACCATTCAAACCATTGATATCTTATGACAGCATGACAAAACAGTGCTTTGTTCTTAAGGTGTATGAGATCCTCATGTGTAAGTAAGATCGTGTTCTCATTGAAGATGGAATGCTGGGACTTCATTCATTAGGATGGCTTTGTTCCCTAATAGCCAAAGCCAAAGTCAATGCCCATCCCCAGGGGCCATGCGAGAGGGCTAGCCATCAGATAGAAAAACTAATGCAAAGATGGGGGAGGATTGCAGAGAAAGAGGGTAGTATGCAGGAGACATTCAACCCCATCACATCACACACAGAGGGGTCACCACCTTCCAACTAGTCCCTCCTTCTCGTCATCCTGGGTTGACCTATGACACTGCTATCATTAGATGAAAGGCCGAGATAGAATAAAAAAGAGGAATGGAGGAGAGAATGAATGTGTGCTGGGGCTAAAGGGGCTGGTGATTTTACTTTTTGAAACACTTTTTTTATAGTAGATGTTAAATTTATGAAAAATCAAGGATAACACATCATAGTTCTGAATAAGAACATAAACATAGCAACAGTGTAATATAATATATATGAATACATTGTCACTATAATGAAATGTCAATCAACGACTGTACAAAACAGATATGGCATATTACAATCCGCTGTAATACAACTTAAAATGAGATTTATTATAATTTAATTATTATGACTTTTAACCTAGGATTTCACTGACGAGATTCTACATTCAACTAATTGCGTTAACAGGGCTGAGTAAATAGTCCTAATAATTTACACAGTTTGATTCACAATTAGCTGGTAAGGACTTCAAATCTTGCACTACAAACTGAATTAAATGAAAAAGGGTTGTTAAGGGCTTGCAGTATATGCTGTGTTATTATTATCTTTACATATTTAAACTTTCAAAAGTAAATCATTTAAACTGTTAAATTTATTAATCTTTATAATGTAGTTTATAAAGTTATTTAAGTTGAATGTTGTCTGAAAATGTTCCCCATTTCAAGACCTCATGTCATCACAGTAAGTAGTTTAATTTTAACCACCAAGTTTTCAAATACAGGTGTCGAATTCAAAATCCAAGATTACTAAATGCAGATGTGTAGCAGATATGCTTTGTATACCCCTTTAACTCATAATGAGCAATACAAAATCTCTTCACATGCTCTTATAATGTTTTCTCATTATGCATGTACTCTCATATGATTTTTGCCCACTGAACATTTTTGAGTTTGACAATACACTTATAAATTCCACCATTAGAAATTAAGTTAAAGGAACAGCGTAGGTTGAAAAATGCCGCACATGCCACTCGAATTTAAAAAAGTCCTTTTTTACATGTTTTTCTTGCCATTAGGATTGACGGCTTCTTATTTTCAAAGGGTCTCTGAGAGCACATTTACATACCACACAGCATGTGATTAGTTCTGCATTTGTCTCTATGTAAATTATCAGTGGCAAGACTGTAGACAATAATGTGGCATTTATAAAAGCGTACAGCTGTGCGTACAGACTTCATATGTGCAGACAATAAATACCGTTTTACTGTGCTTGCTAGATGCAATTGTGCATTCTTGTTTTTCTTCTAAAAGCACTCTCTTATTTTTGTTTTGTTCAGTCTCTAAACATATTCATGGTGGCTTACAAGTTAAACTACTAGACCTTTGAGCAATCAAAAGCCTACCAGTGTAAATGTGCTATTGTGAGGCCCTTATGGAATTCTTTACTCTAACAGCTGTTTAAATTGTATGACGTAATAACATTTGTGAGATACAGAAGATCTTCTAAATAACGTAAATGAATTTGTTTAGTAAAATTTACCAACCCAACTCGTATAGTGTGAATTTAAATTTTAAATACTGATTATTATTGACTTTGTGATTGGAAAGACAATTTGAACATGACCTAAACTTGGTTTAAACTAAACTTTATTGTCATTATTTAAACTGAAATTCTGAGTGTTAAAGAAGAAGTCTTCCCAAAGTGTAAAGCTAAAGGTTACAAAACCCTTGTAGAATTTCTTCAATCAATCTCTGTCCCCTGTGTACAACAATTTCCCAGTTGCTTCAAAATATACAGCATAAAAGGGTGGACAGGAAAAGGGTGGTTTTTATTGGTGGACAGCCTAGACCCAGACCCCATAAAGCACATTTAACTGCACCGGCTGTTATAAAGGAGTAGTTAATGGTAGTGAAGCATGATGACTGAGGCTACTTGTAGAACTAACCCAAATCTAGAACTATATACACTTAAGAACATGCAATGCTCAAAAAACTGTACCATCTATATGACATAACCCTTATTAATAACTTAAAATCTTCAAATCGTACTTAAAAAAAACAGAGATGTCTTAGAAATTATGACAGGACAATTTCAGGAGCTTTCTGGGTCGTCAAGAATAAGTCTGCACTATCAAGGCAAATATTTACTTACACTCTATAGGGTAAATTAATACAGTTTAATCATCAAAATGAAAATAAAAAAACTGACACTTACATTAGAGATTTACTTATTTGGAATACAGGTTCCTGAAAATATTTTATAAATTATTAATTTCCATTTCCTCAATATTTAAATGAAACACACATAATGTATATAATTCAAATCTTTTTTTGTTTGTTTGTCGTCTGCATGTTCCAGAATGTTCTCCCTGTGCCTGCCTGTTCTCCTGGATCTACGGTTACCTCGCATATTTCAAAGACATGCCAATAAGTGAATTAAAGTTTACTACTGTGTCCTATCCATTGGGGGGAGTTTATGTATCAGTGCACCAGACCCAAGCACAGATAAATAGGGTAAAAATGTGCCAGATTGAATACACAGTTTTGTGCAGTAAAAATTGTAAGGAGTAAAAGAGGAGGAGGAATAGTTACTTTAATTTATCACGCATCATTAATTTTAATAGCTAATAACAATAAATACCATTCTTAGTATGCTTTCTGAGCTGTCTTTGTGACTTAATATATAGCCTTGTTGTAAATTTGTTATGAAACAAAGTCAAAACAATAAAAGGATGTGTTTTTAAATATTAAGAACATGTGGGGACTTAAAGAGCTGATCAGATGGCGTGATTCTGTTAAGACATGCAGTTCTATAAATGATTCACATTACATCTATTCTAAATCTGTCTGTAGTGTCTCTGTAGAAAGATTGTATCCACTTAGTCAATATTGCATTTGTAAAGACCAACGGAGAAGGTCTGCCACAAAATTAGCTTTTTTTTTGTTTTGTTTTCAAAATAATAAGATTAATATAATAAGAGGATTTTCTGTACAGTTAAACTCTGGGTCCTGTAAAGTCATGCTTACATCACGGACAGTGCTTTGGGCCAATAGGGATACTCAATATGCAACATAAAACATGGAATTATGTAATTATCTACTGACATTTTAAAATATCTTTAAAATAACTTTTTACAACAAACATTAAGGTTGTAAATATAAAATCAGTTCGGTTCTTATTATCTTCGCACAGTCCTCTTGTATCCTTGTATCCTTGTATTCTGCCATTCCTAAACTACCTGAATAGCTGTGCCAAGATAGGCATACAGGCAAACCCCCTCTTTCACATACAACAGTAAAGGTCAAGGCTAGCAGCATTTGAGGAAAGGAATGCAGAGCACTATAGCTATACACAAATATACCCAGCACCATCCTCCCACACCAACACAAAAATTAAACACTGCCTCAACACCCAGGGAAATGTTGTTCCGCCTTAGTCTGACCTGTGACCTTTCTTTTGACCTCCCCATTCCCGTCTTTAAACCGTCATTACTGTGGAATTCCCCCCAGTGAGCCCTAAATCCCACACAGTCAAGCTGGGTAAGAGGGACTTGTGGCCTCTTTTCATTTATTTGTTTGAGAAAAGCTGGGGTGGTCCAGAGACATCCGGACCGAGGTAGAATTCATTACCTACCACCTTCAAAGAATGCCCCCCATAACACATACAATGTCTTTTCACACTCAGCCAACAACGCAAACCTCCACCAGAGTCCATGGTCAAGGGTGCAACGCTCCATAGTCCTCATCTAAACATGCCACCCTATGAGACTATGTTTTGTCCTGTTTACTTTTTTCTGCATATCCCTTTTATTTACTACCTCACTCTGCATAATGGCATTGAAGTCCAATTTCTGTCCTTATGCATTTTAAAGATCTGAATTATTCACAATAAGCTCCGTGCAGCCGAGGTCTTTGTAATATATTAATGTATTGTTTTGCCTAAAGGGCAGGTGTAACTCATGTAAAAATATACAGAAGCTTAATATACTTTAATCTACCATGAATATCATTTTGTAGCTCAGCAGCTGAATTTTTCATTGGCAGTCATTTAGAAGTTATTGAAATAAATCCAAATTTAATCAACGTAGAGAAATGTGATTGTAAATGGGTAACACTTTTTTAACACTTAACCCAAACAACTGCTATTAATTCATAATAGGAAGAAATAATACTAGACCATTATTTCCTTTGCCTTAGGAAACATAGCATGCAAATTATCTTTTTTTCGCCTGCAGCAAGCAAAATAAACAATTTAATCTTTAATTTATTTAATTCATGCTGCTTTCATTTTGTATTTTTCACTTATGAATGGGACAGTTCTGACTTGAAAATCTGTGTTATCTTGTGAAAAAGACAAAATAAGACTTTCAAATGCACACAGTAATTAAAGATAAAGGCATTTCACAGAAACTTATGAATCTTCATGTATCTATTTTGTCATGCAGTGTACATAATTTTATCATATACATTTTTAAGTAGTCATTTATGCCTTATGTAATACTATAATGTAGAAAGTGTATCCATACATGCATGCAACAAAAATTTAATTGCCCTTAACACCCTACTTACATCATATGAGGTATGTATATTTTAAAAGTGCATAATCTATGCCTCAGCTTCCAGCAAGTCTATTGAAGGTATTAACTCCATTAACACTACATTGGTGCATATGGCTGTTTATGAAAGGCAGGCATATAAAACAGCTGGAATTACAGGGTGAATTACATAAACCTTAAGTGCCAATGAAAACATTGGAGTTTAAAGCAGTTACCTGCTGACATGTTATCCAGCAAGTCTTATAATCAAAGCTTACTCACGAATCTTACAAAATCTTACTAATTGAGATATCTACCTGTTTATGGAACATTCTGATCACATGGTCAATCTTTACTTTTGCATTGCAGTACTTAATTGGAATAATTTTGTCATATAAAAATGCTATAAAATGCACATCAATAAACAGATTATATCAAACTGCAGTGGTCATAGTTATTCATCAGTGAAAAAAAGTAATGCTGGATCAATAGGTATTAAGGAGATTCTATAAACAGTTTTTTTTATAAAAAACATGATTTTATATAAGTATATTATGGGGAAAAGCTTAAAGGGCCGATTCATTTTAAACTGTTCAAATCACAAACATTCCACGTGGGCTTTGTTTAAATATGATTTTTATTCTTGTTTCCTAAAAGAGCCAGTAGGTACAAGAACTAATCAATATTGCTTCTATGGCTGAGTGACTAAGTGATGCAGCAATTTCTACACTGCCTCAAGCTTTTTTCCTGAGGGAACAAATCAGCTGAATGAATAATGATTTGCTTTGACACAAAATCAAAAACGAGGTTTAACTGACATAAAGTTTTAAGATTTAAAACCTTAGAGTGACACTAGTTTCTCTCGTATGGCTTTACTTATTGACCACAAGTCCAGAGTCTAAGTGCTTATGCTCCCAATAATAACAAAATAGCCTGAGCACATTTCAACAACACAAATGATGGTGATATTTATTTCAACAAAAGAAGAAAAAAAAGAAACAGAATTCTAAATAAGTTACAATATTAACAACTTACTAAGTTATTGAGGCTGCACTGTTAGACTTACATCAAGCCCTAAACCTTCCAGTCAATAGTCTATGGATTCCTACCCAATAAGCCAACACAACCCATGTAAACTGCTGTTACCGCAACACTTTGTGAAAGCTAAATGCCTAAAATAGGATGCATTTCTAAGCCATTAAATTGACTGTCACACCAGTCCAGTCTGTTCCAGTGAGTCCTGCTTGATTGGATTTCTTAATAGTCTAACCTGATTTTAAGAGAGCAACCTAATCCACTGACATGCCACAGATTCGCACTGCACAAGAATAAAGAAGCTACCTTTCAATGCATTATGTGTGTGAAAATCGCTGTAACTGAGCTGCTAAATTCTGTCTATCTTATAACTATCTTCCATCAAATTCATTTTGCAACACAACATTCTAAAAACCAGCTTAGAGTTTTTTATTCCTGTGTGCACACAGAGACAAACTATATTTTATCTGCTTGATGAGTGTCATGTGGTATGGAAAGGTGCAAATTGTGGGCCTTATCCAAACCAACCTCACGAGACAGAAAACCACAAGTGACAAATAATATTTAAAAAGTTTGGTAAAATAAAAATTGTAATACAATCAATAAAAAATGCCTTTTGTGCACATCCTACATATCGTGCCTGACATAGCTTCAAATGATACCACAGATGCACATTTGACCTCTACAAACCAAGCTATACCTCAGGTGGCACCCTAGACTTACTACCACACATGAACACAGATGTTTACATCAGAGAGCATTTTCACCCTACAAAGTTTGCTGGGTGCGGTTAGTACAGGCAGCTCCTAATTAATCACAGGCTACAAAGCCGTGATCTTCATGACTGCAAAACAAAAAAAACTTTTACCCACAGATATTATTTTACGATTAGTGTTTAAAACTTTTTCCTATGTGCAGAATTGCTTGCTGAAAGTCATGCCCTAAACAGTACCAAGTAACAGTAACAGCCCTCAAGCACTGGTAACTTAGAACAGTTTTTTATTCAAAGGGTCTGAATAATGTTTTCAGTGCAAATAAAAAAACTGCAAAAGCCTGCAAACAGCTCTGACCTTAACTCTATTGAGCGGAATTGAGAGGTACTGCAATGATGGTTTTAAGCCACATTTTTTCATGCCTTGGTTTCTGATCAAAAAAATGCTCTTTTACAAAATGTTCCATCAGATTCCTTCGAAATCTTGTCAAAAGTATCATCTCAAAGAATTCAAGGTGTTCTTCAATAGAATATGGCTTTGCTTTTGAATTTTAAAATGTTATTTATACAAGTTTTGAGCAAATGTGAAATATTTTCAGCCAAATAGTGAATGGAACTGAAGAAGAAGCATCTTTCACACTGCCATGGCCAAGTATGAGCTAATTGTGAGAACAACAATGATAAGTGTGAGTAATGTTAAACATTTTATGATGACTATTTAAAAAAATACATACATTAAAAAAAGTTATGTATTATTTAAAAAAGGCCCTATACATCTGGAAAGAGAGGAAGCTGCTTTAGTTTTAAGTGAGTGAGTGGGAGGGCTCATGTCAATAGTATGCATCTGACCACCATACCCTCTTAATGCGTTTTGCATGAGACAATGAAAAGTTTCCTGAACCAAGCTAATAAAAAAAAACTTGAATGAAGACATTGAAGTACATGAGCAAGACCTCAAAGAAGAGGCAGCAGGGAAGGGGGGAAGGAACATCAAATAAATCTTGCTTTTTTTTTTTTTTTCAAAAAGTGTTTGCCGTGAGGGCCAAGTGATTGAGATGGCCCATAGGGGAGCGTACTTTCAAGTAGCGCCTGACCCACTGCCCCCACCCCAAAAATGGAGAACAAGAAAATAAGATTGGGAATTTATGGAGGAAAGCTGACGCAAGTAGGGGGTGAGTAGATTCAGGGGTCTCTCTTTATCTAAAAAAGGCTGTTAAGAGCCCTCACTAATCATGACCTGCTTTGCAGCTTTCTCTGTTAGCTGGTGTTTCAGGGGTTGTGTAATAGCCCAAATTACTAGGAAGTACAAATTGAGCAAGAGCCCCTGAAACGTGCACACAATAACAGAGAAAGAGAATAGAGACAGAAGCGAATAGAGACAGAGAAAGTAGCCCCTTTGATGTAGTGGGAGGCCGAGGAACAGATCCGTGTCAGCTCACTCCAAGAGGGAGAAAAGCCTACCGGTGCACTCTGTGCCTCTGAAAGGCTGAAAGAAATAGAGGGGGAAAAGAGGAAGGCTGGCTGGTGGTGGACCATTATAGCAATAAGGAGGCCCATGGGTAGGCAGCATGCCTGCCACTCTGTGGTGGCACTTCAGTGCAGGGACGGGTGAGCCTGTTGTTTGTTTGTAGATTTGTAGACAAGTAACCATTTGTAGACAAGTTTGTAGTTTTCTAACTGAATATATTGTATATATATTGTATAAGAATGTGGACTGTTGTTTCTTCTTTTTTCTCCTCTTAAGGAGAATTGTACTATTGGTATCACTATTGGTATTACTATTGAGTCTTGTTTGTTCTGTGAGTCCCCCATTAGGTCACAATGAGCTGCATTGCATAACGCAAAGAGCTTTATAGGGTTGCGAGTAAAATGGAAGAACAAACGATACAAATAAAACAATAATATAAATCTAAAAACTGCTACAAGTTTCTAATAGCAATATGGATATATCAGAAAACCAACATTTCTTAAGAGTTTATTTCTGAAAATATAATCTGAGATGGATCAGATTTGTACAGAGTTAAATAAAGATTTCTACCGTTCTGCTAGAATTACTTAATTGCATTATCACTCCAACTGCAGAATTACTCACAAACACATACTGTTATTACTGTAGATCTGGTCATAAAACCGATTTTGATAATCTATTAGTCGCTTTACATATCCTTATAAATGTCACTATTTTTAATTCTAGATGCTCCCTACAGTAACATCTGCAGTGCTATATAAGTGCACATTTTGTATTTTGTGTACATTTTGTGTATAGTCTGTGTATATTTAGCATATATTTATAATATTTTGCTGTAGAGGTTTTTGTTCCTATATATCTGAATGAATATGTTTATATGTGGGATAAGTTTTGTCAACCTCTGCCAGCTTAATTAGGGTAAGTGTCTTAAACAACAAATCAAATAATAAATTAAGGAACATTTCCTGTGACCTAATTTATATAAAGTTGCATTGTGAATATGACCTACATTACAACAATGCAAATGATATTGAAAAGAAATAATCAAGAATAACCGTGTGACATGCAAGTTCACCTACAACCTTGTTCCTGAAAGAATGAGACATTTTGTGGAAATGTAACAAAAAACAGGAATCTGTAAATCTGTTATATTAATTGGCAAAAGTGCAGAAAATCGATTCTGAGACAGTTCCTTATGCCGAGTTTCTGAGATTTTGAAGGTTGTGCACATGCAGCAGCACTGAATGAACATTCAGGATGCTCGGAATCATTAAATATATATGGCAGATTGCGAAAGGTCTAAATTATTTGCATTATTTGATTGAAAAACATTTGACCATTATTTCATGGGTCGAACTCACAGAGAATATATGATGGATGCCCCTTTTCTAACCATTCAGGCTGTATTTAATCTGTTATTACTATTACAGAATAAAAAGTAAATAAATAAGGAATTTACTTCTTCCTCTTATTTGGCCTCCCTTCCAAAGTGTTTAAGTCTAATACAAGCAAAATAAACATCAATTTATTTGGCCACAGTAAATACTGAAAATATTTTCTTTATGCTTTCTTTCTTTATGTAATTAAAAGTTTAAGAGAATTAACATACAACATATTCATTTATTTATCTATTTATTTGCATCTTACATAATGTGTTGGAAATTTGTGTATGTATTCTGCTACCATATGAATTAAAAAAGTTCATAAAAGGAACAGCATTTTTAAAATCTGTCTGGCTTCAATGAAAACCTTTAGACGCTGCGCTGCCACTTCAATAGAAGGAAATGAATTTTCTATGAAAGGAGAGGGTCGCTTATACATGTCCTATGGAGGGAGCACAATGCTCGGTTTATATGTTCTCCTTTGCACAGGAGACGACAGACGGCTCCGGTGGACTAGAGCCGCCACATTCCTGCTGAGCTCAGACCCTAAGTGAGTGTATGAGCTCAGTAGTGTACTGTCTGCTCACAGAGTGCAGGAGTCTCACTTTTCTGTGTACATGTGTATATGCTGTCGCTCACAGCACGTTGTCATTACTCATATTGCACACTCCACTGTGTAATGGGCTCAAGCTGGAACTAAGGCAGAGTTTGGGTTAATGTCTGTAGGTTAGTGTGTGTGGGAAGTCTCACAGGGAAAAGTGGCTGAAAAAACAAACAAAGCTGCTATAAAAAGTAGGTACTTCCAACATTATGTAATTAACAAAAGTTGTGTACAGTGCATCAGTTTACTGATGAATAACCTGCTTTAAATATAAACAATTATTGGTGGGGCTTTTTTTTCCTTTCCTTTGTAGCATCAACAAAATCACCATTATTAAAATGCTTTATTGTGGGATAACTGAATTTGTATAGAAATGATTCCGAACTTTCTCTGGGTCTAAGTATATTAAATTATTCCTGAGCCATACAGCCATCCAAAGGCTAATCACAGTAACTACATTTTTTTTTGGTAGAAACTGAGCTGTAACTGAACCTTTGGTTTCTGGTAGACTAATGGGTCTGCAGCACTGCCAGTATGCTACAAGACCTCTGAGCACTTTCATCTAGACCAAGGATCAAAGGGATAATTTACAAGACTTTAATGTCTGAACTCAATCAATTTAACTATTGATGACTGACCGAATGTTTTTCTGTTACACTAAACACTTAAATATATATCGCCTGCCATTTTGTTTTAGCGTTACCATTTGGGTTGTTATTGGATTTAAGCTTTGAAGGCTGGTGAAGTTCACCTTGTAATTACTAAAACAAATTTTGCCTCATGCCTCTAAAATGTGACTATAATATCTTTTGCATCTTACTTCGAATCTTGCCTATGGTATAACATCCTATGACCAGCACCAGGCCTGGATTTAAACTTAATGATGTACAAGTTGCATTTCTTTTTGTTGAAGAGCAATCGCAAAGCAACCTGGTTCTCTTTATGCAGCAGCACAATAGTGCACTACATCCTGCTAGAGTCTCTGCTGTTAGGCTTCAGAAGCTTTTTTTCATTGCCTTCTGTCTTATTTGCACTCCCTGTTTCCCATCCACAACCAAGACTGCAACTGAGATCAGAACAATAAAACCCTTACAGATGGCGATGTACAAAAAGGTTGTGCAAGGTCACTTTTTTCTGCCGACGAGTTGCAAGCTGCGTACATGCAAATCCAATCACACTGAGACAATGTTGGAACGTCCTCCAGGATCAACAGGCGATTCACACGGCTGCTCGACGGGTGAGAGGAGTCAGAAAAGAATGCTCCAGCATGCTACCATTGAACGGCATGGCACGATGCCCATCGGACACAACTGGGCTCTAACAAAAAGGCAGCTTGTGAAGAACAGCATGCGAGGGTTTAATTTCAGAGCTTAATATAAGTGCATGTCTTAAAATCAAAGCGAAATTGTTGCTGTTTAAACAGTATTAGTAAGTTGCTTTGTGCAGCTAACACATTTTAAATATTATACCTCATACCTTCAGCTCCATTATTAAATAACCTTAGAGGTGATGTCATTTACATTTACATTTAGTCATTTGGCAGACGCTTTTATCCAAAGCAACTTACAAATGAGAACATCACAAGTTAGTCATTAATAAAAGTGTTGAACATAGAGCAAAATGTATTAATTCATTATCTTCCGCTTTATCCTATATTAGGGTTGCGGGGGGGTTCTCCATGCCCATCCAGGGGAGAACGCCTCGGGCGCTGGGCAGATACACCCAGGACAGGGCGCCAATCTATCGCGGGGCACACACTCACTCACACAGACACGCACGCATACACACTCTATATGGGGCAATTTTTAGAACTCAATTGACTTGATCCGTGTTTTTGGACTGTGGGAGGAAACCGGAGAACCCGGAGGAAACCCACGCAGACACGGGGAGAACATGGAAACTCCACCAAAATGGGTATTCGAACCGGGAATCCCTAGTGCTGAGAGGCGAACGTGCTAACCACTAAGCCACCGTGCCGCCTGTTACTAACTTTACATTATAAAATTTTACAGACTGTAGTCTACATATTTCTCTACACACTTTGTTAGTCTACTTTAGTATGTTCTCTGATGATCAAGACCATTAGGTATTAGGGTGGTGGATGATCTTTAGTATTGCAGTGACACAGACATTGTGGTGGTGTGTTAGTGTGCGTTTTGCTGGTATGTGTGGATCAGACACAGCAGTGCCACTGGACAGAGAACAGAATACAAATTAATACATATAGGTGTTGGATCCACTTATACCATCATCCACCCCCCTGATAATACCTACTCTGTGGGAGTCCTTATCCTCAGAGAACAGAGTAAAGAGGACAAACAAATGTAAAGAAACAGATGGACTACAGAAGGGGGGGGGGGGGGGGGGGGGGGGGGGGGGGGGGGGGGGGGGGGGGGGGGGGGGGGGGGGGGGGGGGGGGGGGGGGGGGGGGGGGGGGGGGGGGGGGGGGTAATAAACACACACACACACACACACACACACACACACACACACACACACACACACACACACACACACACACACACACACACACACACACACGAATTACTTACTTGCAGCCTGAACTTTTGCTTTGCGGCTTACAACCAAGCCAAAAGAATTCTGCGCCACACATTCATAGTCTCCCTCATCAGAAGAACTGTCAGACTTTGTCCTCTGGAAACGCCCAATCAATAGCGAGCCATTGGTGAACATGGTGTAGTCGTAGTCCTCATGCAGAAGGACCCCATTGCGTCTCCACTGTGTGGTAATTGGTGGAATCCCTTCCACCTGACAGTGCAGCATCAGAGGCTGTTCTTGCACTGCAATGATATCACTGGGCTCCAGAGTAAAGGACAGTGCAACTCCAGATGTGACACCTGCAAGTATAGTTTACAAGAGAACAGAAAATCTCGTTACATAACTTACTGACATCCAAATATGAAAATGGTGATTCCATAAAGTGGAACATCAAAATAAATAAGTATTTTTCTAACCAATTACAGCAAATTTGTCTTTAACAGAAGCACACAGTGGAATACATTAAAAACAACAACTTAAACCAAGTGTGGTATATGGGTAACTCTAAAAACAACTTTAAAAACAATAAAACAATGTATGCAATGAAACAATAAAATCAATACAACAAATCAAAAAAGAGAATCAAATCTTAATTTGCATTGCAAGCCAACAAATAAAAATGGGTTTTAAGACCAGGTTTAAATCCCAGTCAATAGTTTATTGTCTAATATATATTTCAAAACAAAAATTCAAAGTAACCAAACAAGTAACCAACAAGTAATAACAAGAAATATTTATTAGTGTTGATTATTGATTAAAAAAATTCTGATTTTGGTCACTACAACATTGTAATGGGAGTACTGGCTTTTTAACATGAATCTTTCATTATTATCATTAAAAAAAAACTTCACCTAAAAACAAGAGAAGTAGACCATGTACAACAGGTAAGATAAAAAAAAAATCTGCCTTCTGCCTGTAACTGTCAACAGTGAGTATATGAGTGATGACATTGGAGGTCCTTTCAAGTTGACCTCTTGGCCTTCATACTCTCTTCTCGAAGGATTCCTAAGTAGCACACATCCAGAGGCCTCCGAAACACAATCCCCTGCAATGTGTGTGTGTGTGTGTTTATTATTTAGCAGTTCAAAAGCAGAAGACTTAAGCATTTGTAGAATACACCACAAAAATGCCCCACAGGTATTAAATACTTTTTGAAAGGCTTTTGACGTTCCATTGGACAAACAGCATTCCGGGTATGCAATGTACTTTAATATTTTTCTGTAACTGATCAGGATGACTTCATTAGGAGGATTATTTGTACATGGCTATTACAAGAGCAGGAAGAAGAACACATTGTACAGATTGCCAGCCCATTACAGGGTGTCACTTACTAGTTCATTCTTTTACAGAGATTTAAATGAAGGGACAAATAAAAGCAGTCAGTACGATCAATATAATACCATGAGGATAAATGATCATAATCAATCAGAACTTTTAAAGAACATAAAAACACTGCATTTTAAATGCTGTTTAGTAAATGGCTCTACCTACTGGATCATTATGTTATTAAGATGGTGAAGGTGGTGCATATACAAACATTACATTTGATCAAATTGGCTTACAATATCCCAACTTGATGAAGCCATAATACAGGATCCGTCATAAAACAGGCTCTTGGAGCAATGAGGGTTAAGGTAATTGCTAAAGGACCCACACTGGTAACTTCATTGTACATTTGAATCCCCAACCTTCAGAGTGATAGCCCAACATCAACACAACTACTGAGCTACTACACCCATCAACTAGTGCTATTCTGCTGATTTTAAACTACACAGAATGTGTATTCATGTTTTTAATATAAGGTTTTTTTACATGTGGACACAGTTTATGTAGGTGCTCAGGCTTTAAACTCAGTTTTCCACAGGCAGCAATGACTTTTTTTCTTGTTGCTGCTTTTGATGAGTTTTAAACTCAGTGGACAATTTTTACCCGATGCATACTTCTGTACTTCTGTATGATCACACTTCTTTCACTTTACTGGAGTAGAATTTCATGCGGTCCATTCACAATAAAGTGTCCACTGACATAAGTAATTAATGGCGATCATAGAGATGTATTTTTTTGAAAAGCCAGTCAGCAGCTGAATTAGTTAAACCTTCGAAACATAAGGGACATGTACATATCGTTGGTTGTGTAGTATGTTCTTTGCTGCTTCATACTACAAGCAACAAATATCATCTCTCAAAGGACATTTACGGGAGTTTTGACATCACTAGGCCTCTGTAAAATGCATTGCTCAAAAAAAGCTTAACCAAGTGGCAGAGTAGTGTGAGTACTGATATTCTTATGCTCTTATCCATTTAGAAAAGCAGTAATTTAATCAAAGTGCCAGTGCTTTTAATATCATCCTTGGTTCTGCATGCCCTTGAGTTTTAGTGATACAGGGACATTCACGGAAAGCACACAAATGCCTGAATGCCAGAGCGTTGAGAGATTTAAATTTCACAAGCTCTTTTGATATACAAAAACTAAAACGCTGTGTGTGTTTCCATCTTCAGTAATAATTGTTATTGCGTGAAGCTCTGTCATAAATAAGCCTCTGGCAAAATTTAGGTAAACACATGGTAGGGGTTGGTGTGAAATACTTCCATACACTTCAAATACCTGTCACTAACCAGCATAACAGTTCTGATGAATAGGACATTTTCCATGCATGTCATTATGTAAACTAATGCGCATAGTGGAAAATGATTTACCGGCCTCTACACTCAAGGAGTGTTCACTCCGATAACGGAATCAAAGTGAATGTATTCAATGTTGCAGAAAGTATCAAACATAAACCTAAATGATCCAAAGTGCTTCATTCAATCTATGAATGAAATATATATGGATGTAGGTGGACAATCATACAGTATAAAGTATAGGGACATCTGGTCAAATTCCGAAATTTCAAATCATTCCATAAAAAACACATTTAAAGTAGCTTTTTGGCTTATAAATTATGTTAATATCAATATATGAGCACCCATGTTATTTGGGAAACTGCTAAAACTGCAATTCTTGGAAAATAAAACATACAACCATCACAAAAAGAACTTTAATTTCATATGAAAATATTAAATGTCCAGAAACATTAATTAGTTTATATTGACAGTATGTTAGGAATTTGAAAAAATGTTTGAGTTGAAAATCTTTTAAGAGACTTGTACCTGTTTTTTATTTCCATCTCCTTTATTGCCAGTAATTACTGTACTTTCTATGTACTCACCACCCATCACACTTCATAAAGATGTAAAAGAAGGCACAACAAACCCTTTAGGTTTTTTTAATAGATTTTTTGTCAATTTAAAATAACTCAGAATGTTTTAAGCTATTTAAACTAAGTGGTTAATGTGGCAACTAAGGGCAAATTCTACATGATGCATGCTTCAGTACTTGGTCCAGTATGATAACATGTCCTATAAATTGTGAAAAAGTGAAATTGCTGTTGTTTGAGATGGTAGAATAACAGTAAAGTTTCCACATACATAAGTTGGTAATGGAGATAATCATGCTGTATATTTTATAAGCTAATGATGCATCTGAATTAGTTAAAGCTCTCAAACATTAAGGGTATATACATACTATTGTATTATGTTCTTTCTTACTACGTCTTGCAGGCAACCACATTTATCTACAATATGTTTGTTAGATGATGTTATAATCTGGACCCAAACCTATTTTTTATTTTAGGTTCTTTCTTACACAATATGCGTCACCCAATCCCAATACTGAATTAAACATGAATTAATGACTAATTACATAACCAAAAATATTTCTGAATCTTAAATCAGAGTTAATCATTTGCATCAGAAATTGTGTATCTATCTGACTCATTTGCTATTTTGTACCCATGTTTTAAAAAATAGATATAGTGAGGTATAATAAAAAGTAATGTGATTAAAACCTTTGTAAATATGTTATATTGTTTCTCATCTTAATAAATAACCTTTGTAGTATTATAATAAGTGATTATATATATAGGTTTTAAACTTTGTCACTGACACAGTCACAGGTCACCATCACCTGCTGTTTAAAGTATGTAGTTAAAAGTTCAGTCACCTGGAGGCAGTAAAGAATTACACACTGGTTTAGTATTTAATAAATATTTCAGTATATTTAAATAATAAATCTTATAACCTTTATAAGACTCATGTGAAACTATGTTCAGTGACTTTATATTTGTAATAGCTGTGTAGTTTCAAGTTTCATACACCCTGCTTGACGTGATATGTATTTTGGTTAGTACACTGGGCTATAAAAAGTGACTTCCAGTTGTGCTGCTGTAATGATAGAACGGTTACAGGGGAAAGATGATGCTGCCATGCTGCTCTATCTGTTGCAACAAAGCCAGTACCGCACTAACTTCAGCATGTGGCCTGACCCTGTGTATGACTTGACAGCAGGCCATTACGTCATACTTAACAATCCAACTGAGAACCACATGCTGATTAGTTTCTCGTTTGTAAAAAGTTTTTAAATACTACACACTATCTGACAAAAACATGCATGTAACATATTATAATACAAGTATATAATATATTATATTTATATATTTATATATATATATCAAGCGGCACGGTGGCTTAGTGGTTAGCACGTTCTCCTCTCAGCGGTAGGGATTCCCGGTTCGAATCCCCATCTGGGTGGAGTTTCCATTTTCTCCCCGTGTCCGCGTGGGTTTCCTCCGGGTTCTCCGGTTTCCTCCCACAGTCCAAAAACATGGATCAAGTGTATTGAATTCTCCAAATTGCCCCATACAGAGTGTGGCTGTGAGAGTGAGTGTGTGCCCAGCGATGGATTGGCACCCTGTCCTGGGTGTATCTGCCCTGCGCCCGAAACGTTCTCCCCTGGATGGGCATGGGGAACCCCACCGCGACCCTAATAGAGGATAAAGTGGAAGATAATGGATCGATGGATATATATACAACTTCTTATTTATGGCAAAAATTACAATCATAATTATCATGTTTAATAGTAATACTCACAGCAACCATTCATAAAATCTTTTTCTAAGCGAACCAAGTATGTAATCAGGTGCAGCCAAACACTCTTTTTTAATAGATAATCAGCAAGTCTATTTTATTTTTTATAAAATCAGACATTTTGGTGTCACTGCAGACAAAAGACACGCAAACAAACATTTTTTTGTCCACAACACTTTTGCTTTTTCAGTGATACTGTCTTTATATTTATTTAAAATGAATATATCCCAGCTTTAATATGTTCCACTTACTGTTAATAACAGCTGTGTTTTTAAAACACTTTAAAAGGCATTTTTAAAATAAAAGCAATATTCACATTTTGATATCTTTTAAATCTGGGTTTTATAATCATTATACATAATGGATTTTTATTTCATTACAATTAAATTAAATTAAATATTAATGTACTTTTTATGCTACACTTAAAATGTAGATTTAAACTAATATAAATAATTCATGTAAAATTAGACATCAGTCTAGGCATCCTCCTCACATCTGATTAATACACATGATACCAGAATGAAACAGTAATCAGAAGGTTCCTCATTTGAACCTCAGCACAAAGAAGCATCCACCACTGAGCCCTTGAACAACACCCTTAACCCTTATTTGCTTTAAAGCAATGCTATGCATTTGCAATCATTCAATCTAAAAAAAAAGCTGATTATTCTAATTAGCATAGTGATGCTGGAACCTATCCCAGTGCTCACCACGTGAAAGGTCAGAAAACTTCAACATCCTCATGAGGTTACCAGTCCATTGTGAGACAAACAGACAAAAGCACATGCTCTGAATAATGAAGCTTTCAAAATAAGACAGAGTATAGCGGATGTAGTATGAAGTAAAATGTATATTCCTCATCTCTACAGTAAATACATCAAATTATATTTTGTTCATTTTAGTCATTGTACATTTACATTACATTGCATTTGGTCATTTTGAAGACATTTTTACCCGAAGCGATTCACAGGTATTCCAACTAGGTTAGGGCAGAACACAGGTTCTCTGGAGCAGTGAGGGTTAAGTATCTTGCTCAAGGACCCACATTGGTAACTTCAGTGCAACTGGGATTTAAACTAACAACCTTTAGCCCACTCCCCTAACCCACTAGCCCAACCCCCTAACCACTGAGCTACCATGCCTCCACTGTAAATGATGTAACATATTGTAAATGAAAAAGTTACAAGCCATCGATTATCCTTCACTGTAACTGAAGCAATGTTCTGAATTGAACCACCATAAATAATCAAATCTGTTAACTAAATATATTATAAGTAGTATTCTAAAATCCAAAACCAATGCCTTGTATATAAAAAAGGATTTACTAAATAACAATGTCTTTGCTTTGTGATTTGCATAATGTAGTTCATGTATTATCAGTGGATCAATGTTTAATTATTACTAAAGATATTGTAGGTTCTTTAACATTAAGGTTTTATGCTTCAGGTAGAAGCTTTGCCCCCATATGAATTAAATGCGTAACACATCCGGGATTTGCAAGTGTTATATAAGCAATATATACAAATTGAAGTGTTACTTTTACAATACAGATTGAAAGCAGAATATGTCAATAAAAAGTTAGTTGTAGGCTAACATAGCAATACATATATATATATAAAAGGACGATGGGTTACCCATGCAAGAGGTTACTAACATTTAAGCCCAAATAGAAGATTTGACAATTTAATGATATTTGCTCATCCCCTAGTGAGTCTTTTCTGCTCAGTCATCTGAGAAGTCCTTACTGTCCACGCCATGAAGATAATGGACATTATGCAAGCCAGATAAAGACCCGGAGGGAGCCTATAAGATGTGACATTAAACATAGCTCATGATCATGCCGGGTGGTAATGAAGCGGAGTAAGTCATTATTATAAAGTAGGAGGACCACATTATCTTACAGTCCATAAGGGTTATGGTAGGGCTGCTATTCAGCAACACCAACTGTCAATCAATGTGAACAAAAGCCCTATTCAATAGGGAAAAGGACAGAGGCACAGCATTAATGCCTGACGTCTACCACACGATCCTCAGGTAGGCTGATCGTTCACATGAAAGAGAAACCCGAATAACATCTCAGGCACATGACGGCCACATTAAACTCACAATCCCAAAGACAACAGAAATGCTTCCACGGGGATACGTCTGACCTATTTATTTAACGTCAGCTTAAAGCAGAGAAAACATTCTATGGCTTGCTGTATTTCGGCTATTTTATGAACCAATCATAAGATTATGTTCTATATTTACAAAGAGAATTGTAAAAAGAATGTCATGCAGTTTGCAAGTTGTGGATGTTAAGATATGCAGGGCAGCACAGGTGAAATGGCAGTGTGACTTTCAATCTAAATAGCCATTTACAGGCATCAGGCATCAGCACCTTTCAGCAGCAAAGATCTGAAAAGGCAGACTGACTCTAAACACAAAAAAAATGTCACAAATACCCAGAGTGCGAGCACAGAGGAAAAGAGAGAACGAGACAAATGTGAGCAACCAAGGTTATGCATGTGCAAGCAGTGATAGTAACCCCACCCCCATCTACAAGGCTGTATGCAACCATAACAAATCAAACACATGCCTTATTTCCATGACTGTAATACATGGGCATTGTTTAAAAACGATAAATATCAATGCTGCCTTAATCCTTATTTCGGCTGACGTTGCTTCCCCAGCCAAACATACAAAACACAGCAGTAAGGCTTAAAAAAGAAACGAGCTTCACAATGGGAATACATTCACACACGGTCAGCAAGTTCATACCGCACTAACCTTATCTGCACCCGGAAAGCTAGCCATCACTAAATAATAATAATAATAATAATAATAATAATAATAATAATAATAATAATAATAATAATAATAATAAATCAGAGCCCAATGTCATTTCCATGTGCCACATACATTTCCAGAGCTGTGTCCTAAATAGCTACCTTCCTCATACAGAAGGTGAAGCAGATGGATGGTTTGTTGTCAACTGGCCTGATCACTCATTAGATTTCCAGTTACAATACAGGTTATGAATGTATAATAAAATGTTTTCCTCACAGCTACAAAATACCACACTTAACATGAATGGAAGGTTAAATAGCTCCTTAAACCGGAATTATTCTGACCCAAATAAAAACCTAAGCTAATGAAACTTATTTCTAAGGGATGCACGTGCAAATCTGGATTAAAGGCATTTAGGAAAGAAGTTGCCGAATCCAGAACTTGGTAAGATTCGGTTGTTTTGCTGAGTGTTTACACATAAAGGGAAAGATAAATTCGGATTCGATCTGTCGGTACTGAGGTCGGTGCTGCCCGACACAGGTGATGCGCGAGGTGGGAATGAGGAGAAACACTTACCAAAAGCCAGAAAATAGATATAGATGACGAACACAGCTGGGCGAAGCCGATCCGAATCCATGGTCATGAACTTCATCCGAACAAACAAACAAACAAACAAACAAACAAGCACAAAGGCAGAGGAGGAAGAAGGACAGCCGTCAGTTTGCGCTGAAGCGCGCTGAGCTACAGCAGCCCGTTATTCCCGGAGGTCGTGCAACCTCGCGCCATTGTGCACATCAACATCGAAAAGATCGTGCACGCTCACTCTGGGTATTTCTCACTGCTTCTTTCTTTGTCTGTCTCTTTAATTCATGCTCTCTCTCTCTCTCTCTCTCTCTTTATCTCATAGTCAGGGTCTCCTTTTAATCACGCCGTTGCCTCCTGAAGCGAAACCACGCACATTCTCATTCCGCCTCCCAGTGCAATCAGCAATCAGTCTCTCTCTCTCTCTCTCTCTCTCTCTCTCTCTCTCTCTCTCTCTCTCTCTCTATATATCTCAAAAACAAAGCCAAATAAAAGAGGCATGGTGAAGCTAAAGCAAATCCTTTGTAAAATTGTTAATATTTTGACTATGATAACAGTAAATTATAACTGAACAATTACGACGGCAGAATTTTTATATTATTGTTATTATTTATAATGTGTACCTGACATTGCTTGTTATATTAAATACTATTTAACTGCCCCTCTGTGTGTTTGGAATAATAAAAATACATTAAAATTGTATATACATAATAAAGAGCAAGTTATGGTAAAAGTGGTATGCAATTTTATATATATATATATAGAGAGAGAGAGAGAGAGAGAGAGAGAGAGAGAGAGAGAGAGAGAGAGAGAGAGAGAGAGAGAAATATTATATATGGGTATTGAACAATTTTGAGCAAATTGAGATAACAGTGGTATGTAATATATATATATATATACATGAGACAAAGACTTAAATATTTGTAAAATTCAGCTTTGGACAGCAACCTTCTATTTGATGAGCTCCTGTCATTTCCCTGCAACTCTGCAGTGCACAGTCTTGTTGTTCAGTGTTTACCTGATGGTGGAATCAAAAAAAAGAAATCATAACGTTTGCATATGAAATTTTCTATGACATCCTCTGATAAGTTGGTCTTTTATTTTTCTGTCAAGTCATGCAAATTTTTATAGTGTGTAAGGCAATCTCTGTTTTTGTTCATCCCAAAATGAGATCTGATCTGTGACCTGTGACAATGAGACTGAATGAAATAAGTCTAATTTATTGACGTCTGAATACTTTTGTCTATATTGTGAAACTTCCAAGATTAAACTGCAACTTTAGGAATGTTATTAGCTTTAATAAATGTTTTATGCAATAATTGAATGTGCTTTTAAATTGTTTTTTAGACTCTATATTCAGTATTAATCTGAAATGAAGTACAGACACTTGGTCAAATGATACACCAGTTTCTCATGGATTCATATCGTTTAAATTGAAATGTAATCTATCTGCTCAGATAGTGAAATATCAGTCACGTATGAACTATGCAGTTAAAGGAGCATGGAAAGCGCTCCATCTGGTGGAAGTAATTCAAACTAATCATCTAAAGCAAGACCGGCAAATTGGTGTCTATCAAGAATTTCAAGTCAATATGGACACATTTTATTATGGTTTCTACCAAACGTAACGTATAATTTTCAGTTGCGTTTCCTATCTTCTATTAAATGTTAGGATTGTAGGCTTGGAATAAAATGTCATCACTGTAAATTGTATATTTTGCAGAAATCCATTCACTTCTAACTAAAACAGTGGTAAACCACTGAGAGTTATTTATATTTTGGATCAAAAACCTAAACATCAGTTTGAAAATAACGAAATACCCAACGAAATAATGGCTATTTTATTAAACAATCATATTTTAATCTAAGTCCTATACATGGATTAATAAGATGCAATTAAACAATTAGACAAAAATACATAGAATTTTAACAAATGAATAACCAAACTACATATGTTTTGTCTAAATTGTTAAATTTGGTTATTCATTTGTTAAAATATTAAGTATTTTTAATGGCAAACGTGAGTAAACCTCTAGTTTTGTCGATTGATTTAAAAGTGACATTAGAATGAGGTTCTACAGTGGAATGTTAATTATATGTAAGCGATGTCCAGATTTATTTAAAGAACTGGGAGCTATTAAACTCTGACCTCCCAACAAAGGTGTGCTTGGCAGGGTTTTATGGAAAAAGCTACAGAAGTTCAAACTGAATAAAACTGCTCATCTACAGTTTGCTATGGATTTAAAGCATAAAACCACAAAAAGGCATTCCATCTGGGATTATTTTCTCTGAGAAACATGATGGAGGTAGTAGAATACAATGTATTGCTTCACTTGTGCCAGAGGCAGTTCTGTATTGGCTTTATCTTTTTGGCATTCTCTCTTCCAATTCTTTATATTTTAGCCTTTATTGTGTGGATTCATGGCCTGTAATTCCTGATGTCTTTGTCTTTTTAAATTGGCAGGTAGATTGTGCTGCCATGTTCACACTGCTGCGCACTGATAACAGTCTGAAGGGTATAATTAGAGTCTTATTGATGTGCCATTGTCATTACGGCTTAATGGCTTGACCATTTTTAAATTAATGCAAAATTCATTAGACAGCAAAAGTGTGATTTAAAAGAAATGAAATCACTCCACAGTCCAACACGACCTATATCATACAAAGTAATGCTATTAATGGTTGCCATAGCATATATATTATGATGATATACAACATTTTAAGGACATGACAACATGGCTCTAAAATACAATGTATGGCTTTTGTCTCCATGGAGAAAATACAAAAGAAATATATGAATTTCCAAAAAAAAAACTGAAGCAACTCAGTTTACAAGAATATAATTGTTAGTGGGGCGGCACGGTGGCTTAGTGGTTAGCACGTTCGCCTCTCAGCGCTAGGGATTCCCGGTTCGAATCCCCATCTGGGTGGAGTTTCAATGTTCTCCCAGTGTCTGTGTGGGTTTTCTCCGGTTTCCTCCCACAGTCCAAAAACATGGATGAAGACAACTGAATTCTCAAAATTGCCCCATATAGAGTGTGTCTGTGTGAGTGAGTGAGTGAGTGAGTGCCCAGCGATGGATTGGCGCCCTGTCCTGGGTGTATCTGCCCAGCGCCCGAGACGTTCTCCCCTGGACGGGCATGGGGAACCCCACTGCGACCCTAATAGAGGATAAAGCAGGAGATAATGAATGAATGATAATTGTTAGTGGGCGGCACGGTTTTTAATTGGTTAACATGTTCACCTCTTAGAACTGGGATTCCAGGTTCGAATCTCAATCTGGGTGGAGTTTCCATGTTCTCCCATTGGGTTTTGCCTGGGTTCTCCATTTTCCTCCCATAGTCCAAAAACATGGATTCAAGATAAATTGAATGTTCTAAATTGACTCATATAGAGTGTGTTTGTCTGTGTGTGTGTGTGTGTGTGCCCAGCAATGTATTGGTGCCCTGTCCTGGGTGTATCTGCCCAGCTCCTAAGGCAGGATAGTTATCCCCTGCCCCAGTAGACCCAAATAGAGGATTAAGAGGAGGATAACTAATGAATGAATAAAAGTATTAATAGCAGAAACTCGATGGCAGACGCACAGATTTCTCACTATTCTTGAGGTGGGATTTAGAAGTTGTGATAACCATTGTATAAGAGTGATATAGCAACTCAGTGCTGTACCACTGTTGTTGCCACCAGTAAATATATTAATAAATAACCTATCTAGGTTTTGGTACAGAATTGGTACATTTTCATCAAATTAATTGACAAGTTCTTAAAGAATAAAAAAAATCAACTAGTGGTAATCCCTATAACTAAACACTAATGCAAAGTTGAAAGCCACAAAATATTGTCCATATATTTTTGGTAATTTGATCCATTTTACTAATTCATGTGATTTTACTCAAAAAATTTTTAATCTTCATATAAAAAAAAAACATGAACTACAATTACAAGCAAATGAGTCCAATATTATGAGTGTAAAGAAATAAATGATAAATATGTGCAGCAAGGTCATTTCATTTAAATTTAATTTCACACATTATTAAAAAAAATGAGGCTTTAACAGGATATACACGGCGACTCATTGATTTGCTAAATCACATTTCTAAAATAACTCTTGGTAGTGAACCTGAAGAAAGAAAGTTTCATTCAGAAAGGAAATAAAAGCAGAGGTGCATAAATATTAAAGACATTCCAGTATGGAGGAAGTATGTCTTAAAAATAGGCACTAGAGCACCAGAGCTGTTAGTGATGCACGTGACTTACATTCAACACCATGAAAGAGAATGATCGTCAAGACTTTGCAGAATAAAAATGCATGACCTGATGGAACCATAGATTATGGTTTAGCACAGAGCACCAAGTTTGTTTTGAAGGACACCTTTCCTGGGATTTCAACCAAAACATACAATAAATCACCCTCTGGAGAAAGTTTACTAAAAGTATTAAATTTAACTGAAAACAGTCCTTATTCTATTGATCTGTCAAGCCCAGAGGTTTTATGGATAAACTCACAGACTGAGAATATATAGATATTTTTCAGATTGTATTTAGACATTAGTTTTTGACAGCTTTTGAAGTGGGTGATAGGGTGTAATAAGTCAAAGAGAGCGTAGTAGCTCAGTGGTAAGGATGTTGGGCTAGCAATCTAAACATTGTGGGTTCAAATCCCAGGTCCAGTAAAGTTACAAATGCAGGTCCTTGAGCAAAGACCCTTTAGTCTTATTGCCCCAGGAGTACTGTATCAACAGTGTTCTGACCCCAACCCTTAAAACCCCACGACAAAAACATCTGCTATATAACAAAATGTATTGGAATGTAAGTGTAATTTCCTTCTTTCCCCTACCCCCAACACTTCTCTGCAGAATTAAGCAGTAATGAACAAATGGTGGCAGAGGCCTCAGGAAAGCATTTTTGCTTATAGCTCATTTTCATACCAGTGACTCATTGTTAAGTCTATTAAAGTCTATATATTTTTTCAGACTTGGGTTTGCCCCATTTTTGCCAGGAATGTATTTTGTGCAGTTGAAGGCTTGCTATTAATAAAACAACCTTGTAACCTGAAGGCCCAGGGTTTAATACCCGGTTCCACCAAGTACTAGAAATAAAGTGCCGTTGGGCACTAACCCTAACCCCACTTGCACCACCGCTGCGGGCACATGTGCTCACTAACTAGTGTATTTGACTGCACACATGGGTTAAATGTGTAGAAGCATGGTACTGTACTGTGTAAGTACAGTACATTTACATTTAAATTTGGTCATTTAACAGACACTTTCATTTAAAGTGACTTACAAGTATCCAGAATGGGTTGGGATTAGAACACACAGCATGCCTGGAGCATTAACGGTCTAAGACTTGCTCAAGGACCCCCAGTGGTAACTTCAATAAACCACAGACTTGAACTCACAACCTTCAGTGATAGCCTGACATCTACAGTAGGCAAAATAGATTAAAAATAAATGTTTGTACATCATGAACACAACCTATTTTAATTTAATAATATTATAAATATTCTGTAAATCTTTAAGCAAATAGGGGAATGTTTTTAAATTTGGGTCATTTATTGAAGGGAAGATACTAAATGCCAAAGAGCTTTCTTCATGTCATTTAGGGGTTACATTTAGGTGTCTAAATGACTTTCATTGATCAAAGGCTATAGAAAAAATAAAAAGCTATGCAAGAAAAAGTTGAAAAACCCTTCATCTAGACATACAAACCACTCTGAAGCGTCAAGCATAGAAATACATGAAAAAGGGGCAGAAAGCAAATGCTGGCTCACTGCTCCTCACCTAGACTGATGAAAAGAAACTACAGAACAACTGTAGACCAACTAAACCATTTTTAAATCTTAGGATATTCACATAATCTTAAAATGTGTTATTGTTAAATAATTTTTACAGTACAGCCCACAGCATTAGTTAAGTTAAAGGTTATGGAATGTTCTTTTTCTTAAAATGAGGTATTTCCTTTTCACAATTTTCAACAACAGACTTAATAATGTAACAATTCTTATTTTTTTAACGTTAACAAATTATTCCATTGAAAATAATTACACTTTTACTTGTAATGTGTAACTTAAATCATATGTTATTATTTAAAAAAATAGTACATATCTCAATACAAACAACATGGGATGAATGTTAATGCTTTTAATCCCAGGTGATGTTGCTGGACCCTACCCAGCGTCCATCCAAATGACAAGAAAATACTATGGACATTTAGCCATTGAGAAGTAAAATAAAATGCTGATTTTGGCAGACAAAATAGACGAGTGAATATGTAACATAACATCAGCAATACTAATTATCCCGTTAACATTTTTTTTTTTCAAGAGCTGACTGACTGACTGTTTGACTGATAGGAACTGCTGCGTTTTATCGCTTAGATATTCGTACAGTAATAAGACATTCGTTTTTCGCAAAACATTACAAGCACAAATACACAAAAGTATGTGGTGTGTAGATAAAAGTATGTGGATAGAAGTGCATCACGCTCACATATATAAATCAAAACCTGCGTTAATGGAATCTTAATAATTCCTAGAATTCACCCTCATTTACACTCCTGACTCAGATGAACAGTTTTTTGGGTAAAAACAAAGGAAAAAGAATTTTCAAACTCCATAATACAACAGTTAAGTTTCATGAAGCATTTTTGAAAATAGGTTGAAACAGCTAAAACCACCTTGCATTCCATCCTGCCAGCCAGCATTTTTCATTATAAGGTTGAATGGAGAATTTCAGCTCAAATATGTGGACAAGTAATCATGTCGTGCAGTTGTGTTTTAATAAAAGTGATTCCTTTCACTTTTTCATTTTCTGGAAGTGGATTACTTTATACGCGCCACCTGTTTTAGCATCTGCTGCCCTAAAGGATGAAGTATTCCGGCCAATCAGGACACAAAACCGAGCTGTTGCTGCATTTCTACATTTCCACATCACAATATGAGCACTTGCTGTTGACTAGAGCTGCACTAGCAGGGCTGAAATCTGTACTGCCATGTTAAAAAGGTTGCATCTAGCTGGTTCAACCGATTCCACTGCGAAGGTCACCAGGGAACATCGCACATCTGGAGGCATGATATTCTAAACCAGTAAGAAATGGGTTCTAAATCTGAGGATATGCACATAGAGGTCTGTACAGTGAACAGCTTTTACAATAACCATGTTTTTTTTAAATTACCATGACCAGAATGAGGTAATGTTCCATTTTAAATATGGACCCACTGACTAAAATCAGCAAACTTGTATAAAGGAGATCATGGTATGATTTGAAGAGGCTGCATAGGGTGGCACAAAAACCCAAGAGATGTACATATTTAGTTACAACAAACGTAAATTATTTGAAATGAAACCCTTACTGAAATGTACAACTTTATTAAATAAAATTAAAAAAAATAAAAACACCACCTGACCTTAGAAGTAGCACTGAGCTATTCCGACAAAAAACAAAAAAAAAACAACAAAAAAAAAAATTAGTCCATAATTGAGGTTGAGTTTATAAAACTATTTTAAAAAAAAACCTATTAATAAATGTGCTCTCTCTCCATCTGTCAGTCTTTAATGATTTTAGCTTATTTCTTTTAAATTATTATTTTTTTTTAACTTTTCACAAAACAAAAGTCGTCACATTTCTAGAAAAATCTATATTGTTTACAGTTCAGCAAAACGTACACAGTACAAGCTAAAGAGTAGACTAAAGCTGAGGAATGTCTTGACCTTGTCAGTACTGGACACAGTATGCACTATGCTAAACACTCGTGTACAACAAACTAGACCTACAGTTAGCCTCTTAAAAGTTAAAAATTGGTTTTACGGTTTGGCAAAAAGCCAATGACAGTACTCAAAACTGCAAGGAATGTTTTTTTGCTCAACTGTCCGCTGACTGTGTTTTAGACCACAGCACCTAGCCAAATTCCACAAGAATTATGTAGCGATTTAAGCGATAAGTTTTAGCATTGCATTAAGACACCACTAGGCCCAGTACATGTTAATTAGGCTGTATGATTGCAGTCATAGACTTGTGGGTAATGAACTAGTCTTGTGACCTGAAGGGCCTTGGTTCGATTCCTGGTCCCACCAGGTAATTTGATTGCAATGCCCTTGAGGAAGGCACCTAAATCCCAATTGCTGCGGGTGCCATATACAGGGCTGCCCACCGCTCCGGACATGTGTGCTCACTTCACTCAGTGTGTGTATATGTGAGTGCATCACTGTACAGATGAGTTAAAAATGGAGGACTAATTTCTCTGTGTTTAATTACAGTAGGCATAATGGATCACTTTATCATTGTGTCAGAAATATTTCCAACCCTCCTGAATTAAAGTAGTAACTTACATACTTCTGTTTTATCAGTACACAGTACACAAAACAAATAAAAAAGAAGCAGGCCCTGAATCAGATCAGACAGGACAAGCTCTCTGATTTTTGTATAGTGTGTCAGAATTTCAGTAAAAATGATCTAACATAAGATGTGAAAGAAGCAAGTAATGAGAAAGATAAAGCAAGATAGTTTTAAAAAAAACTGTCAAATGTACATGCTAGCTTTCTTCTCAGATTCTCTGTACTATGCCTTTGTCAAGAGCTTCCTGAGAAAAGATCATTCTGCGAAAATAAGTGTCTTCATTCATCAAGGTCCTGTAGAGATACAGAATAGCCTGACAATGTGTGGCTGTCCACTAGGTTTTAATCTCATTTCTGAATAGGGTTTTACAAAACATTTCTATTCATGTAAAAAGTGTCTACTGTTACTCAGATCAGACCGACAAATGGGCATGAATTCCATTTAAGAAGGCATAATGAGGTCATTTCCTGTGTATTAGTCTTCAAACAAATGGACAGAAGGCAGACCGGGGGTAGGGTCTCAAAAGTCTTGGGGCCAAAATCATTATAAACCCATATTCAAAGTTGCCCACAGAATTATAAGTTACTCCTAACAAATTACACAAAAATAAAATATAGGATCTTTTAAACAAATGAGGTAGTGGATGGAAATTGTAGAATGTAGGTAGCACCCAAAACATGATTTCGCTTTCCTGTAAAACAAATCAGATCATGTTTCCAAAGAAGTCACCCATATGCACAGGGTACATTTTCCTTCATTTGATATCAGCAGCTTTTTTAAAACGTTCATTGTGATATTTTCCATTGGCATTTTGTGTATTTATGACCGTCTCTGATGTGGAATGTATTTTAGGTTTATTTCTAAGGGTGTTTGCCTGGATTTGCATCCCAGGCAGCAACTACAGAAACAAAAGTGTAAGATGTAAGTATAAGGAATGCATACGATCTCTCACTTCATTACCGGTCTGCCTGCACAAGATTGTGTGGGTTTGTGTTTTGACCCTGAGAAAGCTGTCGAGTATGGCGGGGTAATGGACTTTCTCACTGCAAAGCCAGAGTTTTACTTGCTTATGCACAAGATTTTGAAGACAACTGCTGTGCAAACAGAATCGAACAATAAACTCACCATTCTGAGTCGGGATGATTAGATGCGGTATTTACAAGATAGAATAAAAAGTGCAAACATGCTCACCAGCTGCACTGCACAGCAACCTGCAATGGTGTGCCATAATTCTTACCCATTTACCCTTCCTTTGGAAATGATGGCGAGAGATATGATTAACCCAGATCTAGCTTGAGGGGAAGTTTAAAAATATACAATTGAACCAAGCAGCAAGGTTTCTTTTTGCACCACCTGTCAAAATGCTGAAGTCAGTCAGTGTACACTTAAATCACTCACAGTTCGTCTTCTGATAGTAGGGAACCTGAAGTAAATGTAGGACATAGCAAAAAGCTGTTTATACAGAGTTCTGAGAACTATGATTGTTCCCAATTGACAGATAAATAGCAGATAATTTAAACAGCTAAAAAAATTTCATTCATTATCTTCCACTTAATCATCCATTCGGGTCCCATGTCCATCTGGGGAAGAACGCTTCAGGCGCTGGTCAGACATACCCAGGTAAGGTCCCAAAATATCGCTGGACACACACTCATTTACATAGACAATCACAGTGACACACACTATATGGGGCAATTTAGAGCATTCAATTTACCCTGAATCCATGTTTTGCATTGTGGGAGGAAACCGGAGAACCCGGTGGAATGCCATGTGGACATGGGGAGAACATGCAAACATAACCCGGATCAGAATTCAAACCTCGATCCCCAGCACTGTAAGGCGACCGTGCTAACCATAAGCCACCGTGCCGCCCTCGAAGAAACTTTTTAAAACCAAATTTAAGCCTCAAGGTTTTTGAGAGTGGCGTGAAAACTGCAGTATTTACAATATATATGCAGACAAGCAGACAACTGGCCAAAATCAAATGTCAAACCAATATCAACATCACTGTGCGAATGATCAGGCACTACAGTACTAAATAGCATAACATCTTAAATTGCATACAACTAAAGGACCACTGACACCAGACGAGAAGACATCTAAAGTGCACATCAGATCAAGTAAAACTCTGGCTTAAGCCTACAGCTTCTGTTCAGGTGCAGTTGAACTATTCAGTTATATTAATTAGACTGTTTTCCGCTCTGCTCTTATGTGATTCAGCTTTTAGAGTAAGAAAACTCCATATTCATGTACAATGTACATGTAAATATGTATATCAAATACATATAATACATGCACACAAAGTTCCACTATTATGCAGCAAAATGCATACCCATGATTCCTACAGCTAAAAAAAATATTCTGTATGTACACTTATAAAACATTGGAAATGGTCCATTTGCTCCTTTTCATCTTAAGAGCACAGGTGGCCATGCGTGCTTGAGGTAGTGTGGACAAGGCCAGACCTGGCAATGACGAGGGGCGAAGCAGGAAGTCCTTTATTGGTTTGAGCTTTTCTTAAGGGGTGGTGTCTGTGATCCCCATTCTCTAGACATTCTGGGCTTTTGACTCCGTCCCCAGTCCGCTGCACCAGCCCATTAAGATTGGGCAGTGTTCCTTGGACACAATTGGGGGAGGGAAAAGATAATGGTTGATTTTCAGTGGCAGGCTCTATTGAGGATGATGACGATGAAGCAGGTGGTCGAACTGGGAGATTAGCGTCATTCTGCAGCCCCTGTAGCTTCACTGGATTACACATTTCTGAGTGCACAATTACTTCAGCCTTCACCTGATTTAAGCAGAGTGTCTGCTGACACACCTTGTGACCATCCTGAAACACACACACACACACACACACACACACAGTGTATTGCTGAATTCAATTACTTAATTGATTTATATTTGACAATATAATTAAGTTTGTCATAGAAAACATTGAAAAACTAATTTATATTGTATTTTTAGTGACCTAACTTTTCTGGTAATTAGATTTGGACATGAATTTACATAAATCTACACAAAGCAGCGCATAAACTTAATATGGATGACGTACAAATGAAACGTTTTGCAACATAATTAACAGATATAAAAAAAAAAATAAAAAAAAAAACAGCTTTTATTATGTTTGATGTAAAGTCAAAAGCAAAAGTCACAGCTGGATGAATGTGCCTTTCTGTGGAGAAACAGCTACGCTGGAAATATGGTAAATAAACATGCATGCTTAATAATGGACTCCCATAAGGTTCTTGAAATATACTTAATTTATTTAGTGCTCAACAAAGTAAATATAATTAATGAATTTATATCAGTATTTTGCTCATGTTGCATTTGAAGTATTTTGCTCATGTTGCACATTACCAGGGGAGCAACAGTTCCTTGAATTAGCTTAAATCCCAAAACTGGTTGTAGTTGAAGTTAAAAATTATAAATAAAAAAAAATACAGGACAATACTACAATGCAACATCCATCAGGTTCCTTCATTTTCTTTCGGGATCTTCAGAAACAGGATAACGGTGTAAATGTCACCAGAAGATTAAATCAATGCAGACATATGATGTAATGAATTCTGGTGTGTGCATGTGTGTATGTGTGTGTGTGTGTGTGTGTGTGTGTGTGTGTGTGAGAGAGAGAGAGAGAGAGATACAGCCTGCAGCATTTCATTTAAACCTCATCCATCAGTCACATGCTAATTACTTATATCTTATTTAGGTCAATTAACATCAATTATGTTTTTTTTCTCATATTTAATGCATGAATCAGGTCTGTATATATCTCATATATCCTCTATTATATGTGCACACATCCCATAGGCTCCATCTCACATTGTTATTGTCAATACAAATGTTTATATAAATTCTTATCACAACAGACTTTTATATTCCATACATAAACTTCAGAGTACCTTGTAGTTCTTTTCTTCTAAAGGTCCATTGATGAGGCATGGTGAACTTTGGCTGGTTGTTTGTTGATGGATGCTGATTGGATCTTGCCATGTTGGCTGGAGAAGAACAAAACACAGATCATTCATTTATAGCTGCAGAGGGTTTAAACACCTGAATTACTGCAGTTCTAGCTCAAGTCCTTTCAAAAAACATGTTGAATAAAACCACAAGCGTCAGGTTTGTTATTACTTTAAAAGCTAACTGGTTTGTGATGGTTTGGTGGTAAGTTTGAACATAAAATATGACTGCAGTGGCATTTAAGAGTTTGGTCACCTCAGGGTCACAACTTTATAAAAATGACGTAATTATTAAATTAAAAGTAGCATTTATTTCCTGTTATTCAAGCAAGATGAAACTTTCATTTACTGCAGATTCAAAATAATAAAAAGAGAAATAAAAAGAGCTTTAGAAGAAAGTTTAGAGACCCAGCAAGGTCAGTACTACTTATATCTCTCTTAGGAAGTGGATCTGCTTGTTAACACTTGTATAGTCAGCAAATCTTCCAGTTCTAGTCGGATATCTGCCTATTCTATCTTTTAACAAGATTTTAGCTCTAAAATATTTCTGTGTTGTCCATTATTAAATCTAATCACACATTTTTGATGATATTTAAGTTGTGGTACAATGAGAGTCATAGCAAAATCTTACCTTAGGCTCTGTCTCTCCATCATCAACCATACACACTCCATCCATGAGGCAATGCTGTTCATTTGATTCATTTAGTGCCACAACAGAATCTTCAATGCCAGAAGGCATTAATGTTTCAAGCTCATGTGAGTCAGTGCAGTCTGGTCTATCTGCAGTCTCAGATTGCGCTCCTTTATGATACTGGGGACTCAGGTCTTTTGATTCCAAACCTCCAGAAACCTCACTAAGACAGAATGACAAAGGAAAACAGAACCGCTATAAAAGATCTTGTTAAGATACAGTGCTTCTGGTAAGAAGGCTTCTCTAAAATCCGTAAAAAAAGTAATGGTCAAGTGTCTAATTGTAACATGGGCTTAAAAATACTTATATTTTTATTCATACACCCATTCTTCCCAAGGTTCTATCTAATCACACAAGCGCATGATTGCGAGGAAATTAGAATCCCCAATGATTGGCCTTTTGCTTATTTATAGGCCACTTAAGTAGTGCCTCATTTCGTATTAAGAGTGGTGAAAATCACCCAACTATCCCTGATTCTGCTTAAGGTACTAAAAATATATAGCCGTTACAACCTATTAACTGACAAAAGGCAGCACGCTAAATGCAACCTGTTCTAAAAACTGACTGCTTCTACAAAAACCACGCTGATTTGTTTAAGAAACTGCCAGGCAATAAAGTCAATTCAGTCTACAGTAGATTTTATTTTGTTATTTATGTTAAAATATGGGTATTACGGTTATTGAATGACCATATAATTCAGAAAATCTTGTTGTGTAGAGCGAAAAAAAAAAAACAGCGCGAGGAGGTCAATAAGGTTTTTGTACAATAAATATTTAAAGAATTAGACAAACATTGATGGATTAGTGCTACAACTTCCCACTGCATTATGGATATTTCACTTCTAATCAATTGTATTATCACCATAAACAAACAGAAAGGTCATTAGTCATCCTCTCTCCCAAACGACCAAGTAATAATAGCAACAAAGCTACTGTGGGCTTATAAAGATTAAGTTATGTAATATGATTAAGGTTCTAAGACTCAAATGAATGTGCATGCCAACACTTTCAAACAACATGTTACTATTTGAGTACCCCTGTGAATTTTTCTCTGAAACTACACTGCAGACTAGAAGTTTAAACTTTTGTATTAATATGTGATATACATTATTTTAAATCATAAATACAGATTAATATAAACAGCGAGCAAATTCCCAATGAGCATTAATCCTGTTGTGGCTGTTTTTTATAAAGTGTGTTCTGTAATTTGGCCACTAGATGGCATTTTTTGATTGTTAGAGAAATTGGTATCCTGTTACTCAGCAATCAGTGTTGACATTGAAAACAGGACAGGATTCCTTCGCAAAAGCTTCTTAACAATTTTACCTTTAAATAAACACACGTTTATGAATAAAACCTTGTTTTTCATTATAGCGTGTTTTATAAAAGCAATTCCACATTCCATCGCTGGGCACACACTCACTTACACAAACACACTCTACATGGGGCAATTTGGAGCATTCAATTTACTTGATCCATGTTTTTGGACTGTGGGAGGAAACCAGAGAACCCAGAGGAAACCCACACAGACACGGGAAGAACATGGAAAATCTACCCAGATTGGGATTCGAACTGGGAATCCCCAGCACTGAGAGGCAAACATGCCAACCATGGAACTAGAAGGTGAGTATAGTAAAGATGTACAGTTGTACAGTGTGTCTGTGTAATTGATGTGCTATATCTCAGTGGAGACGGCAGTATGAAGACCAATGCAAAGAAGGCTAAAGATAAAAAAGAGGGAGAGGGAGATCCGTGCATCTATTCTAATCTGTACTGAAATGCATCCAGAACTAAAAAGCAGATTTATTTGTAACCAAAACATCAAACCATCAAGCTTGTCTCCTGTCTCTTTTTTCTTGAATCTTATTTGACACACAACTAAAACTGAATAAAATAAAAAAATGTGTGTGTGTGTCTATTATAACAAAAATTAAACTATGTTTCCAATTAGAATATGCAAACAAAAGACTAGGAAACACCAAGTGCTCATTTATATATCAACAATAAGAATCAAGAAATAGGCGGCTGTTGATATGACATGGCTCCACTAGTCTTAAATGAAGCCTTGTTATGTAAACTTGTGGCATTTGTATATTTGAGTGTTTCCATCACTACCAACTGGCGTGGTGTGATTTTTTTGCTGCTTTGTGTAAGCAGGGCTAAAGCTTTAATTACTTAATTTAATTACGTTTAATTACTGTATGTTATTATATACCATCGATATGGTCGTAAAAGTTTGAAAATGCAAAGCACAACTTCTTTTCCTTCCAATTTGTTGCATATTATATAATGATTAGACAAGTTTCCATTTTATTTTACTATTTTCAGCCTTAGTGATTAGTACCAAACAGATTCTTAGTCATCAGGCAGACAAATTAATTACAGAGAAATCAATTAAAACAGATGGTTAATAATGAGAGGCTGTCTACATCTGACAAAGGGTACTCTGGGTCATATCTTTCAATATTCTACTGTGTACAAAATGAAGTCATTTGAAACAACATTTTGGTTTTGCATAAAAAAATTGTACAGTGTATACACTATCGGTCAAAATTTTAGAACAGACAGATTTTTAATAAGAGCAAAAACATATGAATTAGCTCCTGCAGATTGAACACAATCATTTTAAAAAAAAAAAGGAATTCAGATATTGTTCACATTGTTGAAAACGTTTCCATTACAAGGTTGATCTCACCGGAGAGATATACAAATTTAGAGATTGCAGGCCATTCTATTCTTATAAGCCTACCACCTTCTTTTTGTCTTGTAAATAAGTTCTGATATAATAGCCCTTCATATAAACCTTTAAAATGCCATTAAAGCCCTTTTTAATCAGTATAACAGTCACCCTGCAGGCTTTGAATTCAGTAAGCCCCAGACCATTACACTCCTACCCCACACTTTACTGCACTGTTGGTGTAACTTATTCACAAAAAATGAGTGATGTTCCAAAAAAAAAAAAAAAAAAGATACCAAATATCAATCTTTTCGGAAGACTTTTGTTACTTTCTATCATTTCCGGTTGTTCACTGGATTTGAACTGTGTAAATGTCATTAAATATAGACTGCTGTAATGGTAAAATGTACATTAAAGAAACACCAGAATGACTTAAGATGACTTACATTCAAAATTTGCTTTAAAATAAATTGCAACACATTTAAAACATATAAACCATCACCAAGTTCAAAGCTATTGTTTTTTAATTCCATTACTAAAAAATTACTAAAAAAGTAAGAAATTAAGTAGATCAGTCTCAGGGCATAGCAGGATGACAAGTGCAGTAATTTGAAAATAATTATGCTATGTAATCTAATGATCTAGTGATCTGCTGCATCTAAAACTCAGCTCAATTTTAAACATTAACAGCTGAAATCACATTTTAAAATGAGCTTAAAACAAACCATCAGCATCACAGAACTCTTCGGAAACTTCATATAATATGATCAAGGTTTCTTTGTCAATATGTTGTTGCTTTGTGTACTTACACGCTTGGGTGCATATGCAAATAAGTCTGTGGGTACCTTTTTTTCCCATTGTGGAAACCGACACAAATGCAGAGCAGGATACACAGAAGACCAAGACCCACACCAACAATAATCCCAGTGACAGCATAGATGTCTAACTCTGTAGGAGGACATTGAAAGAAAAGAAAATGACATATCTGACAGTCCATCCCTCTGGGTATGCAAAGTTGCCAATAGAGGCACAATGCTATCCATATGCAATGCTATCCATATGAGGCACATGAGGAACACTGGGGGAGCCACAAAAATTAAATAGGATGAGTATGTTGTATATGTACACTTACTTTGCACTTTATTAGGTACACCTTGTTTCTACATGTTTAGTCTACTTAATAAAAAGAGATTCCAGGCAATTACAGTGGTCCCTTTCACTCTGAAACCAAAATGCAGTTACTCAGCAATTGCGGTTCACTATAAAAACCGGTATACATTACGTTATGGAAGACCAATTTATAAATGGTTTTGTTTTCTATAAATACATTTAGGAATCAAACCTTGTTTTTTATTATAGTGTTTGTAATCATTTTAAAAAAGCAATAAGACACTCAAGATTGTGCATTATTGTGAATAAATCACGGGAAAGAGATTTTTGCATCGTGAATAATAACACCTCATTCTTGTCAACTATTTACAATAATGCACACGCTTTTGAACTTTTATTGTTTTAGTATCTAATCGGGTGAACAGTGATGCAAGAATCAGATGTGACCTATTTATACCAGCACAACCTATATTAACATATCATCACTATATATGTATATTTGTTTATGGAACATACAACAGAACATCAACACTAAGTCTGAAAATGAATTATTTGTTGTTTCCACATAGTTTTGGCATGGAATCTAAAAAATCTGTAAATACGTTTCATTATCTCTCTCCTTTCGTTCACCCCTCTCTTCTCCCGATTATCCTCAAAATTCTCTTTTTTGTATCTAGATTCATTTGTGCATTTTAGCTGAAATAGCACTTGAGAGCTTCAAGGTGTAATCTAGAGGCCTTTTACTTTCTGCACTGCAGCACCAGCAAAATTCTAACAGCTAATAGTGGCAATTAAGCAGCTTCACAATTTTAATTAGCTAGTACAAAAGCCTTCAGGCTTTACCGTCCAAATTCTTACTCACCGTACTTTTTGGGAGGAGTGTGCACATCTGATATGGGAGAAAAAGGTCCCACTCCCACCTCAGTGCATGCACTCATCTTAAAGTAGTAGCGAGTCCCACTCGACAGCCCTAGAACCTCGACACTAGTTACAGATCCTGAAAAAAGACACACATTATTAATACATTTCAAATGTTTCTATATTAACACAGAGTGTGTTTGTCAATTTTTAAACTCACCGTTATGGCTTAGGTTGGTCCACAAGTAATCAGGCTGACTGAGGTTTGTACTATAGAACATTTGGTAGCTTACTATAATGCCATTGGGCTCAAGAGGAGGACGCCAGCTCACCAACACAGATGATGGGTCTATGGCACCAAGCTGGAGGTCTTTAGGGGGAGAGAAAGGTCCTGTAACACATAGAGTGTAGTTTTAACATAAATTGGATTAGTGATTATTATACTTTAATATCTATATACCTATTCATAAAAAGAGGGGAAAATAAGTATTTGAACACCCTGCCACTTTGCAAGTTCTCCCAGAAATCATAAAGGGGACTGAAATTTTCATCTTAGGTGTACGGCCACTGTGACATAATCTAATAAAGACATAATTTTATTAAAAAAAAAAAAACCTGGAAATCGCAATTTATCCATCCATCCATTATCTTCCACTTTATCCTCTATTAGGGTCACAGGGGGGTTCCCCATGCCCATCCAGAGGAGAACGTCTCGGGTGCTGGGCAGATACACCCAGGACGGGACAAATCTATAACTGGGCACACACTCACTCACACAGACACACTCTATATGTGGTAATTTAGAAAATTCAACTGACTTGATCCATGTTTTTGGACTGTGGGAGGAAACCGGAGAACCCGGAGGAAACCCCCGCAGACACTGGGAGAACATGGAAACTCCACCAGGAATCCCTAGTGCTGAGAGGCGAATGTGCTAACTACTAGGCCATCGTGAAGGCCGAAATCACAATTTATGATTTTTTAATTTTATGACAATTAATGATTTATGATTTTATTTTTTAGATTAGGTTTCTCACAGACATGCACCTAAGATATAAATTTTAGTTAAAGAACTTGCAAATTCACAGGGTGTTCAAATACTTATTTCACCATTGTATGTCTAATATTTCTGAAACAAATGTTATATACATGATAATGAATATTTACTTTATGAACGAAATCATTTTTTTCAGGAAGCACACTAAGCAGTGTATACAGTTCAGGCAGCAGTACAGACATTTGCCCGTTTTAGTTTCAAGGTAAGCCAAAGTGAAAACCAGCATATAAAGAGCATGTGCCCTCCTAATACGCACTGTCAGTTAGAGTGGACTCTTCCACCGTGCTGCTGAAGGGTCCACGCAGGTTGACACCGTTGGACTGCACAGCCAGCTCATATCGAGTAAAAGGTTTAAGTGCCCCCAAGAGGATCTCTTGAGAAGTGCTGGGGAGAGAGAGAAGACTGAGAGTGAGCATAAACATTGAGCTATATTCAGCCAACAGTCAACGAAGCAACCTTAATTTGTAGATAACAATTTTAACATACATTCCTACTGTACATATAGACTCACAAAATAAAATCTGTTTTTATAAGCGCTTTGTTAAATCTACAAAAAAATCCTAAGCCCTACGTAGGGACCAACACGCAGGGATCACAGACTATCACACCGGACCTGATATCACCTGATCAAGCTTAGTAGACATTTGTAGTCATATTGAATGCGGTATATTTAAAAATGGAAAAAAAACAAAAAAAACATGCAAACCATCATGGCTAAATATGAACATGAGGTATTGTATGTATGAATTTTCAGATCATTCTAACAGATGGATGAGCTGTAGTTAATCTGGGAACTCGTTTTCAAATTGGGTTAAAGGGTGTTGCCTCATCCACTATACAGCTCAGATTTGTACTCTTGGACCCACATCTCCTAGGGCCTCTTAAAGATGCTTTGCGTGGGACACACATCAAAGATGATGAGAGTGTAGTTCATACAGTGAGAACATGATGACATAAACAGGGCAAAAGCTGGTACCCACAGGGAATACACACAAGTTGGTGGAGAAATAGTGTGTAACACTAACATTTATTTATATTGTCATTGTTTTTAAAAATATTTTCTAAGAAAAAGCTGTGGGTTTACATTAATGTGTAATTAATTACAAATGCCTCAATACCAATACCTGTATATGTTATTTACTACTGATAACAGACTTCCATCCACTCAAACCAAACACACTGTTGTGCAACAGCGCAATGACTTAAGAAGCGGCAGATCCTAACGTGGTGAAGCGTAACGTAGTTAATGAAGTCATATGTACATTAGAATTCTAATAGTTCTGTACCATCAGTAAGTTAAGTTACTAAACTCTACTTAATAGCTTAAAGATTACAGTGCGTTCTAAATAACACATGGTGTTTTTCATCAGTCATGGTGTTGTAGGCACGGTGGCTTAGTGGTTAGCACGTTCGCCTCTCAGCGCTGGGGATTCCCGGTTCGAATCCCCATCTGGGTGGAGTTTCCATGTTCTCCCCGTGTCTGCGTGGGTTTCCTCCGGGTTCTCCGGTTTCCTCCCACAGTCCAAAAACATGGATCAAGTTAATTGAATTCTCAAAATTGCCCCATATAGAGTGTGTCTGTGTGAGTGAGTGTTTGCCCAGCGATGGATTGGCGCCCTGTCCTTGGTCTATCTGCCCAGCGCCTGAGACGTTCTCCCCTGGATGGGCATGGGGAACCCCACCGCGACCCTAATAGAGGATAAGCGGGAGATAATGAATGAATGAATGAATGGTGTTGTATATGCAGCAGTCAAAAAGTTTAAAAAAAAAACCTCTGTAATCTAAAGTTAATCTAAACTTTCACAATAAAGCAGTTTGTTTGTATGGAGTGATACAGCTACGCTGAGAATACCTTTCCCACTTTATACCCGTTACTAGATCAGTGTCACTGCTGTGTGGAAAATGATCCACCACAAGAGTAATATTTGGACAGTGATGGTCTGCATTGATGGATGGGGAAGAGAGGGGGCTAAACTCATTCTGCACAGCAACAGCAAGTAATATTATATCTGTACAGTGCACCAGCATACCGCAAGCACATTTTTCTTTGTTATGTTACACAGTGAGAAAACAACACCATCATTTTAATATTCTGAGCCATTGAAACAGCTTTTTAAATAAACTAAAAAAAAAAAGATACAATTTACCATGTTCCTGAGAAACTGCAATTATCAACAAATAATTCACTATAAAATAAGTCATTAATAAATCGTGATACAGTGGCTTAGTGGTTAGCATGTTCGCCTGTCATTGCTGGCGATTCCAGGTTCGAATCCCAACCTGGGTGGTTTCCATGTTCTCCCCATTTCTGCATGGGGTGCCCTCCGGGTTTTCCGGTTTCCGCCCACAGTCCATAAAACATGGATTTAGAGTAAAGTGACTGCTCTAAATTGCCCCTATATAGTATAGTGGGTGTGTGACCAGTGATAGATTGGCGCCCTGTCCTGGGTGTATCTGCCCAGCACCTAAAAAGTTCTCCCCTGGATGGGCATGGTGAACCCCCCTACAAACTTAGTAGAGGATTAAGAGGAAGATAACAAATGAATGAATAAATTGTTAATTCAATAAACAGATCTTGACCTGTGTGTCTCACCTGGTGTAGTAGGAGATAAGTGATGCATTACGAGTACCAGCGGGGCTACAGCGAATTGTGTAGGTGATGATGCGAGGGTTATTATATGGTGGCTTTTCCCACCTGAGCCATATGGAGGTGGAGCTGTTGGCCTTAGCTTTTACTCCACTAGGGGGCAGTGGTAGAAGGTGATCTTGGGGTCGTGCTGTTAAAACATATACAGAGTTGACTATAAAGTCATATCCATAATAGTAATAAAGAAGAAAATAGTCTACAGCAGAAGAAGCAAATATTGATTCAAGTGAGAAATTCTTAATGCATCTTTTCTCATCTGAACGCTTCCTTTTTAAAATCAACATTATGTTCTCAGATGTCTCTTTTATTCTTTGATTATTTGAAATTCAATATGTTTTTACAATAAGCATACTGGGTGAATAATGGCACATTCCCTTCACTGAACAATGAAACAATAACATACATACAGTGGGTTGCAAAAGTATTCATACCCCTTGAACTTTTCCATATTTTGTCACATTACAACCACAAACATAAATATATTTCACTGGAATTTAATGTGAAAGACCAACACAAAGTGGTATACAATTGTGAAGTGGAATGAAAGTTATACATGAATCAACAATTTTTTTACAAATAAAAAACTGAAAAGTGCGATGTGCAAAATTATTCAGCCC
>JAFMOD010000319.1:5491905-5505845 GCA_019802435.1 Corydoras maculifer | reverse complement strand
ACACACACACACACACACACACACACACACACACACACACACACACACACACACACACACACACAGCACAGCGAGAGAAACAAACCTCTATCAGGAACTTTCTCCGTCCGTCCCTTCCATATGGCCGGATAGCCTTCAGTCTGTTTATTACAAGCCCAGACTTTTACCTCATACGGACGATCAGGAGCTAAAACAGACACATAGATCTATCAAACTACACTAGACCACACAGACACAAAGCCCTGCAAATTAAAAGACTTGTCTAATGAAAGTGGGCTTAGTTGCATCTCACCCAGTCCTGTGATCTCATAATGTCTGACTCGCTTGCGCAGCCTGATCAGTTCAGCATCAGTGGCTGGATTTTCCCCATTGGTTTCTACCTTGTCTCCATCCACCTCCCGGTATGCCAGTTTGTAGCTGGTGATTTGTGTGTGATTAGGTGGTGGCTGCCATGTAACATGGAGGGAATGCATCTTGGTTTTCACTTGGAGCTCAGTTGGTGCAAAAAGCACTAGAAGACAGAGAGAAAACATGAAAAACTTTTGGAAAGAATTTCTACCAGTGAGGTAGTTTAACAAGTTTAAAATAACATAGTATATACAATAATACATTATAAAACAGCAGAAACGCCTTTCAGTGTATTTTGTGAATCAGATGCCTTACAGGTGCTTAGTTGGCTTAACCAGAAGAAGCAAAATAGTAATGTCCTTGGTAACAGTAAAGATGACAGTACAATTTAGATTGGTTTTAAGGAAAAAAGGAAAAGCCATAAACCTTGTCAAAGTCTGACATGGCAAATCTAATTCGCTGTGAGGCTGTATTAGCCATTTGGATTAGTTAGCAAATAAAAAGCTTCGTTATAAATTGGATTTTTTTCCCCAAAGTACTGACCACGATTCCCAAATAGTATGACACTTTACTGAAACCTCATTAATCCCTTTGGGGAATTCCCTCTGGATTTTATTAAGACTATCATTAAGAATATCATTCATTCATTCATTCATTATCTCCCGCTTATCCTCTATTAGGGTCACAGCAGTGACACTGATCTAGTAACGGGTATAAAGTGGGAAAGGTATTCTCAGCGTAGCTGTATCACTCCATACAAACAAACTGCTTTATTGTGAAAGTTTAGATTAACTTTAGATTACAGAGTTTTTTTTTTTTTAAACTTTTTGACTGCTGCATATACAACACCATTCATTCATTCAATCATTATCTCCCGCTTATCCTCTATTAGGGTCGCGGTGGGGTTCCCCATGCCCATCCAGGGGAGAACGTCTCGGGCGCTGGGCAGATAGACCCAGGACAGGGCGCCAATCCATCGCTGGGCACACACTCACTCACACAGACACACTCTAAATTGGGCAATTTTGAGAATTCAATGAACTTGATCCATGTTTTTGGACTGTGGGAGGAAACCGGAGAACCCGGAGGAAACCCACGCAGACACGGGGAGAACATGGAAACTCCACCCAGATGGGGATTCGAACCGGGAATCCCTAGCGCTGAGAGGCGAATGTGCTAACCACTAAGCCACCGTGCCGCCATCATTAAGAATATCACTGTAAATAAAATACAAAAAGCCTTTTAAATGTAAGAGTATATTCTGTGAGTGTTCTTGTGTAAGGGATTTTACCCTGAGTAAGGTTGGGGGTTCGGTGAATAGCCCAGTCTGATGGCTCACCAAAACCGGCACGCGTTCCTGCAGCCATCCTTAGCTGGTATGTGTGATTAGGCCTGAGGTCTCTTAAAGTTGCCTCCGTCTCATTTCCTTCCACTTCCACAGAGTAAAACTCATCTGCAACAAAACAAACATGCACACACAGACCAGAGGAGAGACAAGCTCATTAATAACATCGTCTGTTTGTCGTTTTAGTCAAGATCATTAGGAATGCAGTCTTAATAGAACCAGCTGCTTTTTAGACATGTCCAACATACAGCAGGAGCTGTGCAGTCTGTCTCCTGTTCCACAGTCAACATGACACATATGTTCAGATGCACAACACATCAGCACACAGTCTGGTGAAATTGCTTTGTCAGCCTCATGCAACATTGTAACACTTAATTTTCTTTAGACTTGCACTAATGTTTAACAGTGTTTTTTTTAATGACGGGAGAGTTACACCACCCCATCAACAGATTAGGACTTCTCATGCTTCCTAAACACCTCTTTTACAATCTGAGCTTGATGAATCTTATAATTGTTTTTCAGGAATATGCACATGCTATCAGTAAGAAAAAAAACATTCATGGACTAGATTTCAGAACATTCAGGTAATTGGTGGTAAAAAAAAAAAATAAATAAAATAAAATAAAAAATTATATATATATATATATATATATATATATATATATACACAGATAAAAGAATGAATTTTACAAAATAATAGATTCTCAAAGATTGTACCATTGGGTCAGAAAAGACACTAAATTATTCAATAATACAATAACAATTATCAAAATGTTATTTTAAAATCCACCATTCAGTAATTAAGGAAACACAACCAGGAGATTAGTTTATTGATCCACATCCCCGATATAGACAGAATTGAAACACTGTGGGTAGCACTGAAAAAAAAAAAAAAAACAGTGCTGAAGGAAAAACAGAATTGAAACACTGTGGAAGCCAAATGACTTAAGAATATCTTCAAACTAAAAGCATTCTGCAGGAAACAAACAGACTCCGAGTTGGCACAAAGCATGTTTGCAAGCTGTGATATTTGTGCTGCTGACTTAGTGGGAGGCACAACCTTTTGCAGACTCTACAAGAAACGGAATTGAACGAAGACTCAACTTAATATAGACCAAGATCTTAAATATAAATAACTAAAAAAGATAGGCTGGCATAACATGTGAATAAATTGGGGGGGGGGGGGGGACTTTAAAATTACAGATCTATTAATGAAATACTTGTGACCTCAAAAATCCAGATAAATGTTGGACCATGGTTGTGTATGGAGACGTATTAAAGGTAAGTATTACAGGCTGTCGTAGGTTTTGATATACCCATCCTCATTAGGTTTGTTTCTACCCACAGCTTTTTATTTGTTTTACATATCATGTAGTCCAAGTACTAATATGCACGTGGCTTAGTGGTTAGCACGTTCGCCTCTCAGCACTAGGGATTCCCGGTTCGAATCCCCATCTGGGTGGACTTTCCATGTTCTCCCTGTGTCAGCGTGGGTTTCCTCGGGGTTCTTTGGTTTCCTCCCACAGTCCAAAAACATGGATCAAGTCAAATGAGTTCTCCAAATTGAGTGTGTCTGTGTGTGTGAATGTGTGCCCAGCAATAGATTGGAGCCCTGTCCTGGGTGTATCTGCCCAGCGCCCCTGGATAAGCATGGGGACCTGAGATTTTCATGCACAACAGTTTCTAGAGTTTACTCAAAATGTTGCAATTTAAAAAAAATAAAACTCCACCAAGTGTCAGTTCTGGAATAGGAAACCTAATCACGAAAGAAAACAGTGAAAAATGGTCAGATTGTTTCCAGCTGACAAAAAGTATTCGACACGTTATAAACTTGCTCTGTAAAATTATGCTAAACAAAAAAGCACCTGAGACTGCAAGATAAACTTTGAGCTTATTTTGAAAGCAAACAGAGATTCTTCCAAAAATCTTTCTTAATAAAGTACTAGGTAAACCCATCTATAATGCCAATAGCTTTATAGTATTGTCCACTTAATCCTGGTTAATTAAGTCCCCACTGCTCCCCACCCTCCTTGCCCCACTCAGACCTACCCACATACTTTCTCACCGTGTTCTAGTGTGCGGTAGTCGATTCGGTAGTGGGTTACAGCTCCACGACTCAGCTGGGAGGAAAGGGGCAGCCACATGACTCTGATCTCAGTGGGGGATGTGCTAAGCAGGGACAGCTGTGGTGGGGCACTTGGCACTGTTCTCGAGACAACACACAAAAATGGCCAGAATTATACAATAAACAACAGGCTCAGCCATTAAGTAGCACAATAAGATCAAACAGCCATGGCGAAGCTGTGAAAAACCTCTCAGGGCTACAGATGTAACCTGAAGCACAAGGCAGTACATAAAAATCATGCACGTGAATGATTACATAAACGTGCATCTGGACACACATTAAAATGACGAGAAGAGTGAAAAAAGACAGATGTGGTGTAGGAAATTGAAGATGAAACTACTACTGTGCCCTGGCACACTGTCTGTGGAGCAAACTAAAGCCTACAGCAACACGCAACATTACCTTGATGACATTAAATCCCATGCAACACAGTATTTGGCCAATATTATTTGGACACCTGACATCAGAGGTTAATGCAAGCTTATCTGCTCCTTTCCCACACTTCAACATCCTTCACACTTGTTTAAAGACGTCTCTGATCTTATGTGGATTTCACACGTTTTAGTAATGGCCAGATTCCTACCCACTACAAATTTCTCCTCTATCCCATGACCGCTAATACCAAGAAGGACAAAGGCTATTCAATTTCTCCTTAGAGGCACGTCGAGCAGTAGGCTTTAAAACTGCTGCTCATGCAATGCCAGTGGGAAGTGTAATGCACTCGGAGGAACATGAGTATCCTTCATGAGTATCCATCAGTTTACTGATAACCATTAATGGATGGTTTGTGCTGTGGTGGATGGGGAATGATGGTGCTATTCTAACAGGCATAGATATCTTACTGTTCTCAGTCAGTTTTGCCATTGTTGGGATTTAAAACTGGACTGTCGCGCCACTTGAACACCTTCAAAATCTTTTTAAATAAAATGTACCAATTCTATAGAGAATATTGGGTCTATTCGCTATACAAAAAAAGCTTTATTGTTTCTCCCTCATCTACAAAAAAAGATGAGCTCACAATGGTTTTTGATTGTCCTATAACTGTAAACTGTTTGGGAGTTAATATGTGTATCCACACATTCTAAAATAGGGTCCAGAATCACACTCATCTTTAACTAAGGTTAAAGGTTTAGAAAATCCACTTCTTTGGTAAGCTTTGTATAAATGTTATCATCATATGAGTTTAATAAATTCTTCAGAATTAAATAGGATGTAAAATCCAGCATTCTTAAAAAACGTATTTTGGTTTTTATTGTCAGCACTTGAAGGTTAGACGACATTCTGTAAAAAAAGGAAGTAAGCCATTGTGACTCTCGTTACAATAAAACCTACAGAATTTCTTAAAGATGCACTAGAACCACGCAATACTGAGCTGAGAATAAAAGCTTCTAAAAGTAACTAAATTAAATGTAATCCACTTCTGTTTACTGCCCCATATAACCTCTTAAAAAATAACTGTTTATTCTTCACTTTTCCAACACTTGACCTGAAACCTTATCATTTTTGATTATAGTAGATAGTAGATAGTTTGAACAGTAACCTAGAATGAAAGCAGCATTAGACACCTTTTAATGAGGGATTGAGCTCCATACTGTGTTTTTAAAATTAAAAAGGTAAATAAAAAAAAAAACATGGAATAAAGTGATATTTTGTTCATGTACTACTCCTTAAGAATTTTCTGTACAAGTGACAACATTTTTAACTGCAACATGGTTACTGCATACCATCATTTCCCAGTCTCACAATCATAATCATCAAAAGAGACCTCAAAAAAAGAATAAACATTTTTGCCGTGTAATTATACACATATACCTTTAAATCTGTTTTAAAATTAACTTTCATAAATAACAAACGATTTTTACCATAAACTAATTACATTCTCAGTAATAAGTATGAAATACACTATTTGTACAAACATTTTATTATTCTTTAGAGTGGAGTCTTACTATTTTTTTTATTATTGCCCTAGAGTATTAATATAAAATAAATAAAATTAAATAAAAATAGGGCAGCACGGTGGCTTAGTGGTTCAGCAAGTTCGCCTCTCAGCGCTGGGGATTCCCGGTTTGAATCCCCATCTGGGTGGAGTTTCCATGCTCTCCCCGTGTCTGCGTGGGTTTCCTCCGGGTTCTCCGGTTTCCTCCCACAGTCCAAAAACATGGAACAAGTTAATTGAATTCTCAAAATTGCCCCCTATAGAGTGTGTCTGTGTGAGTGAGTGTGTGCCCAGCGATGGATTGGCGCCCTGTCCTGGGTCTATCTGCCCAGCGCCCGAGACGTTCTCCCCTGGATGGGCATGGGGAACCCCACCGCGACCCTAATAAAGGATAAGCGGGAGATAATGATTGAATGAATAAATAAAAATATTGACATAAATTGAAGTAATATAAACTCATTCATATAAAGTCAAGCCTCATTAAATTACTTCCTCATCATTTATAATTTTATACCTTCTTAATTTTAGTAATAACATTTAAAAGTTTATACATATACTGTACACTCACACACACAATAAAGTCAAGTCATACCTGCTTAGCATGTGATTGACATGTCATTTCACACCAAGCAACACATTAAGCGCTTACAATAAAATGATTTGATTCCAAAGTAGGCCGATGAAGTCGAGAATATCTATAGCCACACTTCATGACATCTTAGAACTCAAAAATGGCTTGCAAGAAAATAAAAGAAAAAAAAGCCTGTCTGGTTTAAAGGTTGAAATTTATATTACTTTTATTTTAAAAATATTTATTTAAATAGAAATTCTGAAAACATTAAATTGTTTATATTGAACTATATTACATCATTTTACAATATTAAGTTAAATTCTTTAATACATTTTAAGGTGCAGCTGTGTCATCATCTCTGTAATGTACACGATTGTCCAAGAAATTACATAAACAATAAACCAAGAGATTACAAACTAACAGTAGCTGTATTTATGTTCGATTCAAAATCAGTGTTAAGTTATAGAGATTGTACTTGCTTTCCTCTTTAGCATTTTAAAGGCTTTATATTTGAGTTTGTGACTGAAAAGTGAGTTATTTGTTCATCGGGATGTTTTATGGTGACCAGTGCATTTAAAATCCTTCAGCATTAAAGAGAGTTAAAGAAAGATGTTAAAGAAATTATAAAAGAAAGTGCCCCTGCTATTATATGGACAAAGCACATACTACAATGTTTATAAAGACTTCATGAATTGGCTTTTGACTTTACTGTACATCAGCAATTGTTGAGTCTAAGGAGTAAAAAAAAAAAATCTACTTCATCTACTCTGACAATAAAAGCCTACTGGAATACAGTTCTTTAAAATGAAATGTTATTTTATTTAACCACTGTGCATTGCATCAAACAGATTAATGTTCTGAAAGTGACAGAGTGATTGTCTTATCTTCAATTAGCCTCTTGACCAATCGGCACTCACCATCCTCCAACATCTCCACAGTAACCGGCTGTGATGGCCGGCTGGCACCCAGGGGAGAATAAGCTACCATGAAAAAGGTGTAGGCGGTGTGAGGCTGAAGATCCTTAATGTGGAACTCAGTTGTGTCGTTGTTGACTGCGTATTGGTACTCCATGTTATCAACCCCTGTTGGAAATAAGATATATAAGAGGAGAGGTAAAAACAATGTGGCTTTTAAATGACACCAAGTACAATAAATATTAAAATACACATTGGTTTTAAAAGTACAAATTATATACACACTTATACATATAAATACACACACTTCATTAAAAATGTTATTTGTATTCCATTTACCAAATGTAAACAGACTGATTGTACTATTTATGAATTACTGTATTTATAAATGTATAGTGGGCAGCATGGTGGCTTACTGGGATTTTTTGAGATATATATACATATTTTCTCATACATATCTCTTGTGTGTTTTGTATTTTTTAATCTATTGTTTTTTTTTGGTCGTAGAAAAACAGTATTTCGATACTTTCATGTCCCTTTTTTTTTTTTTTTACCTGTGGTGCTCTGGTAATGGATGGAGAAGCCGATGACCTGTTCCCGGTTGTGTTCCGGTGGCTCCCATGTCAGCAGAACCGAGGTGCTGGAGTGAGGCATTACCTGCAGGTGGATTGGGGGACTGGGAAGCCCTGCCCTCACGATAACCGACAGCTTTGCAGTGGCACATGCAGTGCCCAGTGCGTTGGAGGCGAGGCACTGGTAGTACCCAGCATCATCAGGGCGCAGCTGGTTAATAAGAAGCACATCGGGACTTAGAGTCTTTACCCTTGATGTCCAGCGCAGCTGCTCTCCATCTTTTAGCCAAACTAGAGAGACGGCCGGGGAACCTGAACTGTTACAGACGAAACGCGCTGTGTTCCCACGAGAGAGAGACACTGACTCAGGTGGCTGCATAATGACTGGAGGTGCTGAATAGAGAAGGAAAGAATTGATATTGGTGTAAAGATCAAAAAAATTAATAAATAAATAAAAGTCAGCTGTGGGGCAGCATGGTGGCTTATTGGTTAGCACAGTCGCCTCCCAACGCTGGGGATCTAGGTTCGAATCCTAATCTGAATGGAGTTTCCATGCTCTCTCCATATTTGAGTGGGTTTCCTCCGGGTTCTCCGGTTTCCTCCCACAGTCCAAACACATGGACAATAACAAGGTCAATTAAATGCCCTAAATGACCCCATATAGAGTGTGTGTGCGTGCCATGTGATAGAATTGGTGCCCTGTCCTGGATGCATCTGCCCAGCGCCAAAAAGGTTCTCTCCTGGATGGGCATGGGGAACCCCCCACCAACACTAGTAGAGGATTAAGCAGAAGAAGTGAATTAATATATTAATTAATGAAGACAGTGGTGTATGAATGCATATGATGAGTATGTATGAGTATTCAGACACTTATGCAACTCCTTCATAATATCCTTCATACTATAATGCAAAAGAACCAAATCTCACCCATCACATGGATCTCTGCGGAGGCCGAGACAAACTCGCGAGTTTTGGGCTTGTTGGCACGACACACATAAACTCCAGCATGATGAGTGTGTGTTTGAGGGATTACAAGGTTGGTAGCTAGGACAAGGACATCCGTGGCAATGGGTTTCCCATCTACAGTACAGAGATGTCGTTATACAACACTTAAAGATAAAATATAGAAGGAAAAGCTGTTTAAACCCTTTAACTCTTTTTCTTTATTATTAGTTGTTTTAATAAACACTACAAGCACATAAAGAAAATAATTAAAGTTAAATGATATACACTTGTGGGCGGCATGGTGGCTTAGTGGTTAGCACGTTTGCCTCTCAGCGCTAGGGGTTCTCAGTTCGAATCCATCTGGGTGGAGTTTCCATGTTCTCCCCGTGTCTGTGTGGGTTTCCTCCGGGTTCTCCGGTTTCCTCCCACAGTTCAAAAACATGGATCAAGTCAATTTAATTCTACAAAAATTGCCCCATAAAGAGTGTGTCTGTGTGAGTGAGTGTGTGCCCAGCGATGGATTGGCGCCCTGTGCTGGGTGTATCTGCCCAGCGCCCGAAACGTTCTCCCCTGGATGGGCATGGGGAACCCCACCGCGACCCTAATAGAGGATAAAGCGGGAGATAATGAATGAATGAAAGGATATACACTTGTAGAAAAAGACTTTTTAGGTCTTTTTAGGTCAAGGTAAATTGAATGCTCCATATAGAGTGTGTTTGTGTGTGTGTCTCTGTGAGTAAGTGTGTCCAGCGACAGATTGGTACCCTATCCTGTGTATATCTTCCCAGTGCCCGAAGCGTTCTACCCCTCCACCCTGGATGGGCATGGGGAACCTCCCCGTGACTCTAGTAGAGGATTAAGTGGAAGATAATGGATGGATGGATGAATGGGTAATAAATTGTTGGCAGATCCAGTCCCATCTGTCCTACTTTAGAAGCATCATTTTAAAATATAAGGTGTGGGATAAATAAGGCTGGTGGAGCTTAAATTGTGTTCACTAACCAGCAGGAGGGAGAACCTTAAAAGATGGCAGGTCCTAGTTTTCCTTTTTTTAAACTGTCAAGGAGCCTGTTCTTTTAACCAGCAGGCATCAATACAGAGCGACAGAATACATAATGTGTTGAGGAATTCTGCTGGGAATAACTGAGCAAACATATTTATAAATGCAAATAAATACATTCATTTGAATCCTGACTGGATTACTAAGCAAAAACCTAGATTTGTTGGATCAGCAGCTTATGTACAGAATTTACCATGTAAAGGGCACCGTTATGGCATTTGCTAATGATTTCATCATACTTCTGAAAACAATGTGTGTGCACTGCTAAATACGTCCATTTTGTATATTTGTATTGTAACATAAAGGAGCTGAACATCAATATAGACATTAAGGTTTTATAACCACTTGTTTACAGCAGCTAAGGTGCATTTTGGCTATGAATTGATTCACTTTTAACCTGTACTGGTAGCTTTTCAGTAGTGTAGCATTCCATTCATGGAATGGTCAATTAGACTATAAGACATAGCAGCTTTAGGATGTACAAGCTAAGAATTTGTGACTGTGAAGCTGATCGTGTAGAATTTAAAAGAGCATTTTCTTTTTATTAGTAACATCAGACAAGCTGCTCTACACTTATGGCGAGCATCTACTCCACTTTATGCTCAACCATCTAATCGTAAAATGCAACAGTCCATTGGAAGTTCTACCATTAGTGACTGAGACGCTATTGTGGTGCTAAGATGAATAAACCACAGGTTCCATATTAAAAACGGTCAGTTGCTAGTGTTGTTTACGTTCCAAAATTTCTAGATTGTTTGTCTGGATGTCAAAACTCCACACACATAACAAAAAGTACATTCAAAGACATATCCCTATGCTGAAAATAAATGCTTGGTGATCACTTTAAGATAAAACACATCTCATTAGCATCATCAATGATATTATCATTATTATTATTATCATTATTACTATATTATATTATACATCTAATGAGAATAAGTTTAATGAATTTGTACTGAAACATCCTCAGATTATTTAAACAACAGCTCTATGCATACTTGGGTGGACTGGAGAGTGTTTTCGATTTTTCTTATTAAAAAAGCTAATTAAAACAAAGCTAAATAATGTTGCTTGTACATGAATTAATGTAAACTTTAACTGTGTTTATATATACATCTGCTCTTACCCTGTCTGCTCCAGGATACAAAAGGTTTTGGCTGGCCGTGAGCCATGCACTCCAGCACCGCTGGCCGACCCAGCACAACTGTAGAGTCTTTTGGAGGGACTATTATCACCACCTCACTCTCCGCTGCAGATCCTGGATCAGACAAATAACATGGGTCAGAACTTAAGTGTGTAAGTAAAGGCATCTTTTTCAATGTGCATTCACATGACCCTGCAAGACTGTGTGTTCTCACGACAGCAAAACAAAGCTGCGAGCCTTGGGGGGAAAAAAGACTGTGGGTCAAGCAGGCACCCTGTCAACACACAGCTGTCTCAAACACTCTTAAAAATGTCTAGAGGGAAAAAAACAAGTGGCCAAAAGATTTTTTAGAAAAATACTAAGATAATACAGAACAAAAAAAATGCAGAACCGTCCTGTTTTGATGTAAAAAGCTCATGACTGGAGTAAGAAACTAAAGTATTTTTGCCTTAAGCCAAACGAAAATAATAATAATAATTTTATTTTAATTTATCAAAATTTCTAATTTCAATCACATTTCTTGTTACATCAAAAGTTCTTTAGTCATTAAAGACAAAATTATAATTAAACAAGAAACAAGAACGTTGGCGGCAGCACGGTGTTTAAGTGGCTGCCTTTCAGTGCTGGGGGTCTAGGTTCGAAACTTGATCTAGGTGGAGTGTCCATGTTATCCCCTGTCCACATGGGTTTCCTCCCGCAGGCCAAAAACGTATGTATAGGCATTCAATTTGATTGGCGACGGATTGGCCATCCACCCAGCACCTGAAACATTCACCCCTGGATGGGCATGGTAAACCCCTTGGCGACCCATATATAAGACTGAGCAGAAGATAATAAATGAATGAGATAAGACATGAAAGTAATCAGTAATAGATAGTATAGGTTAAGAATTGTATAAAAAGGTTATGTATAGACTATGTGCAGTGACAATGCTTTAGAACCAGAAATGTTTTTTATATAATGTAAAATTTGCTGTATAGTATTAAAAAAATAATAATAATTGTTAAGTTTAATTGGTGTCTGTTCAATATGAACATATATGCAACTAGCTCAACAAAGCGGTTAGTGTCCTTTATAGTTTAATGGATTTGTTCATTTGTTTCTTGCTGAATTGACAAATGTGCTAATGATTTGTTTATTATAAAGTTTTGGATTGAATCTGCAATAATAACCTTGTTTCATGGTTGCTAGTTGTTAACACCCTGCAATTGTGCAAATCTGCATTGAGATAAAAGACCGAAATAAGGTAATTTTAATTAAATTTTGAATATGGTCGGTAGCAAACCAAGAGCAAGGACAAGACACAAACAAAAATAAGTTTTTTTTTTAATTAAGCATACACTTACATAATGACATGACACAAGGTCAATTACGCCTTCATTATACATTTGGATAGCACTACCACTTCCTCACATCATGTGAATGGTAAAAGCTGTTTCATTTTCTATAATTCTAAACTTTAGAAATGTCAATGTATCACTGTCCTTAACTTAATAAAAATGCAATTGACATACTCTATTAAATGCATTTGAAAACATTTACAGTATAAAAAAAAACGAAACTGTGAAATAAGACATATGAAGTAATAACATGAATAACACCCAAGACATAAATCATTGCATCAGCTATGGAACCAAAATGACCTGACCTTTTGTTACGAGAGCAAGAGTAAAGAGACAAATATAAATTTAGGAAAGTTTAATTCACTGCTGGCAGCCCAGCGCCCGAAACGTTCTCCCCTGGAAGGGCATGGGGAACCCCCCGCGACCCTAATATAGGATAAAGCGGAAGATAATGAAAGAATGAATAATTCACTGCTGATCACAAATGCACAACAAAATAATCACAAATTTCAGTCTTTCTTTGTTATCAGTCTTAGCTTTGAAAGCGATGTGTAGTTGCCATAGTCTTGTTTATACAGCCTGCTTTTGGATCATCACAACTAAGAATGAGAAAATTAATCATACTTGCAATTAATCACAATATAAAAGGTTGCAATCGATCATAAGTGTAAATATTGTCGTCTTCACGACGTTCATTAGAAAAATCCATTTGATGCCGGTAGCCAGAACTTTAGACCAAGTGGCACAACTTGCACAGAACAAAAATAAACTAATTATGCTCCACAACAAATCACGGGACTAACCTGAGGATAATGAGGCATTATTAAAGACACAGAGTTTGGTGTGTGTGCGGATGTTTGCTGATACCTGAGGGAACTGTGAGGGAAGCATTTTGACTATAGCGCTCATGTGCGGAGTTAGACGCCACACAACGGTACAGACCCTCATCAACCTTCTTGACCTCTAAGATTTGCAGGATGCCATTTGGAAGTGAGACAAACCTAAGAAATGCAAAAATACATATATTTAATGTAAAACAATCTGTGCATACACATGAGCTCTGTCATCCTAAATGTACTATATGGACATACGACATCTGATTGGATAATAATATGGAGCTACAATCCTACAAGCAGCAAGTAATCATCTTTACATAAAAGTCTATAATAACACTTAGTCTCTTTAAAAAACATTAGTTGCTTAAGTCATTAATAAAATCATAACAGTTTCTTTAAGAGAGTGTAATGATTAAATGTAATTAGTTTTTCTACTGGTGATTCACACTACACCCTACAGTTGCCCCTATAGTCAGAAATGCAATATTAATAATAATATTGAATTTGAACTTATAACCATAATACTACATTTATTAAATAAACAACTTAAAGCATTTAGCCCATACGTGCAGTGAAACACACAGTGTACAGTGGGTTGCAAAAGTATTCATACCCCTTGAACTTTTCCATATTTTGTCACATTACAACCACAAACATAAATATATTTCACTGGAATTTAATGTGAAAGACCAACACAAAGTGGTATACAATTGTGAAGTGGAATGAAAGTTATACATGAATCAACAATTTTTTTACAAATAAAAAACTGAAAAGTGCGATGTGCAAAATTATTCAGCCCCC
>JAFMOD010000319.1:5458714-5475398 GCA_019802435.1 Corydoras maculifer | reverse complement strand
TTCCTCCGGGTTCTCCGGTTTCCTCCCACAGTCCAAAAACATGGATCAAGTTAATTGAATTCTCAAAATTGCCCAATTTAGAGTGTGTATGTGTGAGTGAGTGTGTGCCCAGCGATGGATTGGCGCCCTGTCCTGGGTCTATCTGCCCAGTGCCCGAGACGTTCTCCCCTGGATGGGCATGGGGAACCCCACCGCGACCCTAATAGAGGATAAGCGGAAGATAATGAATGAATGAATAATATAAACGCTTCATAAAGTCAATAAAGTTACAAATTCAGTATTTATTTAGTTATGAATTGATATTAACTACTTTTTTAGTGCTGAAAGTATGTGAACCTTCCACTCCAGCATCCAACGTGACCCCCTTTTGTGGCAATAACTACAACAAAACATTTCTGGTTACTTTGTAGTTATGCACATTAGCATAAAGGAATTTAGCCCAGTCCTCCCACAGCTTCTGTGATTTGTGGGTTTCCTCAGAATCCTTACTGTCTTTCTACCACATTTTTACTACCACCAAGTAGTAATTCTACCATCTCCATGTTTCTTATACAACATACAATTCTTACACTAAAATTGTCTCTTCTCCAAACTTAACCATTTTGTTAAATTAACACAATATGTTTTATATATTTATAATTATATTTCATAATACATTTCTTAATATGAAAGGCTTCAGCTAGTTTCTGTAGCAATCTGCAAACAGGTAATCTGTTCAAAAGGGCAGATATTTTTATTCTGTGACTTTTTAATGCACAAAATTGTTCTGATGGTGCACATTTTAATATACCAAATAAAAAAAAAATCCATTCATATACAACTCCAAAACTATAAAATACAATTGTGGTGGTCAGTAGAATCACCAAACATCTATTTTTTCCACGCATCTCTCACAGACTTTAGTTCATTATACATTCACAAATCTCCCTGCTTTTTTTCGCACGATAACAAAACAAATAAAGTACATTATATGCACGTGTCTATGTGCATGCATGCATGAGAGAACGCAAATATAACACAGAGGCCTAGGATCATGTACCACTCTAAGAAAGGTACAAAAGAGGGGGCTTAGTAGAGCAACATCAGTGCAACTGGCCTAGTTTCCATCAGCTAATAACAGCAGGCAGAGTGAGAAAGAGAGAGCAGCATCTCCACAATACATCCACACTCACCCCATATGACCCTACCTGCTTTACACCCACTTGCACATATTCTCTCTCTCAGTCCCTCTCTCTATCTCTATTTGCTGATCTGCCACCCAGACCAGCAAAGTCCGCTAAAAGTTTAATTAAATCTCATTAAGTCATTAAAACCACTTGCAGTACTTTTCATAGCTCTGTCAATTGACTTATTACAACTTTCTGACCTCCATAAACAGCATTTCTGTCTGGGCTTAAAGGCTATACTGTTGTTGCTGAATCACGAGTATGTTTAGCACAAAAGGAAGAAAAAAAAAAAAAAAAAGTAAAATTACCCATTACGCCTGGCATTACATCATTATCATCATAGAACCAAAAACATCTTTCAACAATCATTATAAGTAATTCATCTACATTATAACTACGCAAACATTTTATTATTATTTTAAGCACCATATCAATTAACAAGATTTTAACAAAAGTACTATATGCTAATTCAACAGGTAAATCCTACCTTTACCTCTCCATGTCCTGGAGGAGCAGTGTATACAGTGTCATGTAGCTCAGTGTTTAGAGTGTTAAGCTATGAATCTGAATGTTGGGAGGATTCAAATCCTGAGTCCACTTACCCGTCAAATCCTAAGTTACCCGTGTAGGCCCAAAACCGTCAATGCCCCCTGTATTTATACCTGTAGGTCACTTTGGATAAAGGCATTGGCAAAATAACCTAGTTTAATATATGTTTATTTTTTGTTGTCTTGGTTTCACCTGCCTACATTCAAAGTAGCCACCTGGAGTCAGATCACCCATGTTGCACCCCACATCTGATTGGCCAGCCCTTCAAATCCCCTTTCACTCCACATTGGTCCGCTGTACTTCCACTGTTTCCACTTTCTTCTAAGAAGTGACTCTCAAGACAGTCACACAAATTGCCTATATGCGTTACTAATGAATTAATGTAACTTTCTAAAACTAGCCAATAACATTGGCAGCCGATTACAGCATATCCATGCATTAATTAAACTCTTAACCATCAATAAGCAGTGTTCATGTAAATAAGGTTTAAAATGAGATTTATTCTGTTCAGAAAATTGTCATTTACAGTAAATTGTAGTTGGTTTAAAAATCACATAACTCTGTTCTGTTTATCATTGAATTAATTCGTTTAGAAAACTGTAACTGATCGTTTAGTACATTATATTTATCATTCTTGTACTTTCTTGTTTATTAATATATAATTTTAATGGAAACAATTAATGCTTTAAGAAGGCTGCTTTGATTTAGGCCACAGCAGATGATGGTGACCTAAATCTAATATTATCATTTATATCTAGCACAAATCTGACAGGAGCCTGGTGTTCTCCCACATTTCAAAAAGGTAAATTGGAGATACAATGCCCCTGTGACTAGATCACTTGTAACATTTCCTGTTTGAAAATAGCCATTAATTCTGTACAGATGTTAAAGTCCTAAATAATCAATCAAACAAACAGTGGGCTATATTTGCATGTGGCTTTTTATTTGCAGATTTTTGACTCACTGGTATACATTAAGATTAAATAAAGCCTAATAAAGTCCTGCAATACATGCAATTATATATATATATATATATATATATATATATATATATATATATATATATATATATATATATATATATATATATATATATATATATAATGCTCTGATGTTTAAAAAATTCAAATGAAAGTAGGGTTTAGACTGTACTGGTGAAGATCTATAAAGATAAAAAGATAAATATGTAAAGTATATTAAACACTTTGTTTGCTAACAGTAAAATATATATATATATATATATATATATATATATATATATAGAATAATTTATTTACTTTTTTCTTCAAACTTACTGGACATTTTGTCAATATTTTGCATTTGCTTGGGCGCACGCACTCTAACTGGGAGAGGAGAGCTGTTATCCCTGCACGTATGCGCACGTTTCAAGTCAAGATGATTTTATTAAAGGTTTTAATGGATGCAGTGAGAAAGGGTTCTTAAAAAAGCGAAGATGCAGTGCTCTGCATTGAGTGCAAAACCTTGATGCTGCATAAAATTACTTTAAAATTTATTAATCAGCCAGCTGCCGAAAGTACCAGTTGCAACTAGATTTCATTTAGGTTTTTCAATTGTTCAACTGAATGACCCTTACATTTCTCAACATAATATGTTTTAGTACATATGCCAAATTAATTCTAGCAAAACATTTTAGTTTGGCAGCTTTTAATCTGTGCATACATTTATTCCCCTCCAATTCACATAAGAAAACCTCAGTAGCATTTTTATTAATTTGATTTTAAGTTGAATATATTATTTTTTCAAATCCACCACAAAATAGAAAAAGAGAGTATTAACAAGGCTGGATATAAGACTTCTAAAATTGCTGGGTTAAAATACAACCATTCTATTACATTACATCATTCAAGTCTTTACCTACACTCTTTAAAAAGCTGTTCAGTTTTATTGAACTATTCCCAATGACAGGAGTATTGATTGGGAATACTCAACCCTTTCACTTAGTTTCACACCTGCTCACAGCATGCTGTGTATATATCAAAAGGTAAATACAATTAGTATAATGGCTCCTCACTTTCTTAGCACATCAGACATGGAGTAGAAAGTAAAGCACATACATTTTCTCGAAACATGAAATATTTTAACTACTGTTGGCTCATGCAAAAAATAGCACTAGATCAAAAAGCATCTTTTTTGTAAGTGGTTAAGCTATGAACTATAATGGATAGCAAATGTGCACCCCCAAAGGGCAACTTAAATAGTAGGAGTACAACCAAATGGGTCAAAACACCCGTTTAGGTTGGATAATGAAAGAGGCTAAAGATTAAAGCCTGAAACCAGTAGACATGGTCAGCAAGGCCAATTTTTAGGTAATGCTTTGAGTCACCATAACAAGACACTTGTCTGTCTGGACCTTATATAACAGAATACATTGTGCAATGGCATGAACAATTATTACTGACAGAGAGATGAGGCTCTGCAGCTTTTTTTTTTTTTTTACTTTTCTTCACACAGCATGGATCAATAAATGCAATCAAATGCTAGTTAAGTCAAAACAAAAGGTTACGGCTCAGGACATGAGACCTAGTTATTAGCAATAACAAGATAGAAAATGTAAACCCACAAGCATGTGCCCCCAACTATTATAGCCATGACATCTATGATGACATCCAGACTTTATTAAGTTGTAAGCTGAAAAAGATCTCAGCTTGCAATGAAAGAAGACATGATGTACCTCACTAATGTAATTAAGATCAAATTATTAACAGCAAAGGTCAGTGTCACAGCTATGAAGTGAACACTCCTAGACATCTCTAATGATGTATACTCTGAATTTTTTTCTTTCCATCGTTAGCGTAACTACACGGTCATACAATTATACAGCTGTAATGTAATCATTTCTATTTAATACCATTTTACTTTTTAAATGTACAGATAACAAGCAAACGTGACATATAGGTCACAGATATTGGATTTATAATTAATTTTTTACTTTTCCCTTGCTGTTCACATTTTAACATAAAATCTGCTGTTTCTGTTGCCAGCTTTCCGGGTTGAGAGAAAAAAAAAATTTGATTGAGGTCCTTGTGGTCACACAGGTAATACTTTAATCCTCATCCAATCAATCACACTGATGATCACACCCTCTCACAGCTGGCACTATAATATAACCCAGCCCTAACCAACACAGTGCATCCTTAAAAATACTGTTTCTTACTGACATTATCTAAATACCTTGTTTTTTTGGCTGATTTTGCCTTTTTTGTAGATTGGTAAGAAAAACATGGATACAAAATTTGCAAAAAGAAAATCTCTAGTATATCACTATACAGGGCGTTACATGTTCTCCTCTCAGCGCTAGGGATTTCCAGTTCGAATCCCCATCTGGGTGGAGTTTCCATGTTCTCCCTGTGTCCACGTGGTTTTCTCCGGGTTCTTCGGTTTCCTCCGACAGTCCAAAAACATGGATCAAGTCAATTGAGTTCTTCAAATTGCACCATATATAGTGTGTGTCTGTGGGTGTCTTTGTAAGTGAGTGTGTGCCCAGCGATGGATTGGCACCCTGTCCCGTGTGTATCTGCCCAGCGCCCGAAACGTTCTCCCCTGGATGGGCATGGGGAACCCCTCCGCGACCCTAATATAGGATAAAGCGGAAGATGATGGATATCACTATACGGTTGTAAAAACTGGCATAAAAGATAAAATAGCTCGCAAGTCATTCATTTTAGAATGGAAATGGTAAGTTAGGAATCCATATCAAATACAACTATGGCAAAAGTCTCTTCACTTACACTAGGTTATCCGACAAGTGAATCCTCTGGTGTGGTTAACAACTCCTATCTTTGGTTGACTCAAACAAAGCAAGCAGGAATACCTCTAAATTTGTATTGTGCAAGTAAAACTCATTTTAATAATATGGGCCACAATTACAAATGCAGTGGCAAACACACCACTAAAATGATGCACACTCATAGTATATGAAGAAACAAGTATGGTGATACCTCAGAACTTGAGAAACCCTAAACCTTTCACTAAAACATTTTCAAAGATCCTTAAAAATTCATTAGCATGCGGTAAAGCCATTTAGGAACTAAATGACATTTTAAAAGTTTTAAGGTACCACTGTATAACACTGTATTTATTTTATTCATTCATTATCTTCGGCTTTATCCTATTTTAAGGTCACGGTGGAGTTCCCCATGCCCATCTAGGGAAGGACGTTTCGGGCGCTGGGCAGACACACCCAGGACAGGGCGCCAATCTATCGCTGGGCACACACTCACACAAACACACTGTACATGGGGCAATTTTTGGAGAACTCAATTGACTTGATCCATGTTTTTGGACTGTGGGAGGAAACCAGAGAACCCTGAGTAAACCCACGCGGACACGGGGAGAACATGGAAACTCCACCCAGATGGGGATTCCAATTGGGAATCCCTAGTGCTGAGAGGCAAACGTGCTAACCACTAAGCCACCATGCTGCCACATTTATTTTAATATACTTAAAAATGTGTATATGCCATACATTAGCTTTATTTGATCTTATACTGATACTAACATTAACAAAGTTAAAACTAAGCAATAAGTTAACAACTAAAAACAACACTGAGACAGGTGCACACATTATAATGGGACTGTACTGTCTTATAAATAAGGGTGAAATCTGCATGTGTTTTTCCTATACAAATCCACACTGTTGCTTTAATTACCACGACATTTGACATACTTAATTACCCTCTGCAGAGGTTCATATATAGCTTACCACTTCTAAAATGGTTCGAGAAGCAACACCAGTGATTGGTGGCAAGAGTGGCGCTATTGTGCAAAGGTGAAACTTATATTTAGGTGACATAGAAGTTGTTTTATTTGGTGTTTTTTTTTCCCCCTCACAGTTACTTAAAGTTTAAAAAAAAATACCAAGAAGCAATTTCCTGTAAATTAACATTTACACCTTTTGCAGTAAACATCACCACAAGCCCGAGGAAAGCCGGCCCGAGAAGTGTGTAGTTAAGAATATGGACTAAATTCCCGAAGTTGAACTGCTGTATTATGTTTTCAATTCACAGTAATTAAAATGGGGAAAATGCAGTGAAGTGCGAGTTATGCAATGTGGCGCTATGGCATAGTTTTAACATCAATCATTTCAATAACTGCTCAAGAATTTCTATACTTTCATTTTCTGTGCTGCCACCATGAAACACATTAACTGAACTGTGGCATTAAAGAGCACAAAAAGTAAAAACTTAAGCATGAAAAGACAATTCTCAGATCTCAAAGAAAAGGGTTATTCAGTGCTGTAGTAAACCCTGAGGTCCACCTGAACATCTGAAATAGAAAATACTAAAGTAAGGTGCACTATTTAATATAAGGTACCTAACATTTGCAATAAACATGCCTACTAAAACTAACTTCAATGCATTTGATGGGTGGCACATTGGTTCAGCGAGGCAAAAAATGTTCCTGGGTTCAAATCCCCGATTTTGGACAGACAGATATTAATCAACTGAATGGAATCAATTGTTTTTTAAAATGTAGCAGTTACAAGCAATACAAGTCACGTGACAATTGGAGTAGCCTGTGGTTAAGGAACCAGCCTTGCCACCTGAAGGTCCCCGGTTTGATTTCAGGTCCCATCAAACACTATAGCTGAAGTGCCCTTGAACACGGCACCTATGGGCCAAATATGGAGGACAAATTCATTCCATTCAACCAAAAATCAAACCCAGGATCTTCTTGCAGTGAGGCAGACACAATAACCACAGTGCCACCATTGGACGTCATTTTTTGTATAGACTTTGCCTATTATCCCCATGTCTATATGGGTTTTCTTTAGAAAGTTGGTTTCCTCCTACATTCCAAAAATATTATAGCAGAAGAAAGGAATGAATGCTAAAGTATCTGTTTGTCTGCCATAATATGGGTTGGCAATCTGTCCATTGAGCTTTCCTTCCTCTCACCCTACAATCGCTGGAATGAGCTCCAGATCCTCCATCCTGATCCTGATTCAAAAACCTATTATTGCAATGTTGGGAGCATAACAAGTTAAATATAATACTTTCCTGGTTCGGTGCTACTTGACATCAGTAAAAACAACTATAGCGATAAGATGTATGTAGGGCAGACGTTATCAACATTCATCAACCAGTGTAGCAGAAATTACATCTCCCCTATTTTAACTGTTAATAACATTTTAAACTTTAAGGCCATTTATATTTATTTTTAAAGCTTCTTATATTTATTTTAGTCAATGGGAGTGCTGACGCACTTATCAGGCAAAAGGCAGAGAAAAGTCAAATTACAAAAATTAATACCATGTTTCAGAAAATAGTTTAATGTGAATTTAACTTTGTATGTAGTTACTGCTCAATTATTGCAACTCATTATGTAGCCACCCACAGTTCAAAATATATAATTATTAATCAGACTACACTATTCTTGTGAAATAACTGGTAGTTGAGTTTCTACTTATGGGTGTGGTTGTGCTGTTTCAAGAGGCTCGAGTTCTACAGAATATGCTTTTAGCCATCAGTTCCACTGATTGTATAATCCTGTGTGTTCTCTTTCAGTCTGAATGCCTACTGGAGACTTTCACTTGTACATGTCAGTCAGAAAGGCTCCCAGCTGAGTCATCGTAATTTTACGGCTTTAGAATAAATCCAGAAGTACCATGACTAACTGTAACCACCTCCAGCTGTGTGCGCTTATAACATACAGGTATTTTAACCACTTAATGCCTCAATGTACCATCTCAAATAATAAAAACAATAAAGTAAAAGAAAAGCAAACAAATATTATTTTCAAAACTGTACTGTTTGAAATGCTGAATATACTATACAGTATTAATAAAGCATTTAAACTAAATACAGTATGCTGTATTTTTGTACATTTTATAATAAAAAATAAGCTATTAAATGAATCCCTTTGTAGCATACCTGCATACAGATGCTGATCAGTTAACAAAACACATTTGTCTACAATAAATACAAACCTATATAAAAAATCTATATACTAAATAATAATTAAAACTAAATCGACAAAGAAAAAAAAAAAATTAAGTGTTCTCAATAATGACCTTAATTTTTTCTGTTAAAATTAGACAGATTTAGAAACTAATGCATTCACGGGCAGCACCGTGCCTTAGATGTTTAGCACGTACACCTCTCAGCTCTAGGGATTCCCAGTTCGAAACTCAATCTGGGTGGAGTTTCCATGTTCTTCTAATGTTTGCGTGGGTTTCCTCCAGGTTCTCCGGTGTACTCCCACAGTCCAAAAACATTGATCAAGGTCAACTGAATTCTCCAAATTGCCCCTACATAGATGGCACCCTGTCCTGGGTGTATCTGCCCAGCGCCGAAACTTACTTTCCTGGATTGATGTACTTTTATCCCCACCCCCGCGACACCCTAGTACAGGATAAAGCTGAAAAATAGGACAGGGGCATGTATACCATGGAGTCCCGTCAGCTTTTCATTTGGATATTTTTTGTAGCAGTTTTACGAGATGAGATGAGACAATATGTTTTGTCTTTGTGTTTCAGTATAATATTAGTAAAAAAATAAATAAATAAAAAAAATAAAAAAATATTTAATAAAAGAAGTAATTATTTAGTTTTTATTGTATTTTTAATAAGTGTCCCATTTCTGGAAACAACTATCCAGTACAAACTATCCAAACAAAATACAAAGATGCTTAAAAACTTTTGACTTTGAAGGAACTTTGCTGAATAAGAAGGTATGTGCATTTTTAACCTGGAAATAATGCACCTCATGTCATTGACCCACGTGTATTTATTTGGAAATAAGTGCTGGGCAGTAATTTGTGTTAGAGGCCTGAAAGAAAAAAAAAAAAGAGGGCCAAAATGGGCTTTAAAAAAAGCTTTGTCATGCAAATGAGGAACTCAATTTGTACTACACACCCAGTAGCAGTCTGTCCTCCCTAATCTACATAACTCAGCCTGAAGCAGCCTTTTTGTGTCCTCCAACAATTAAATCACCCCCTGGATTCCAGTCTGTGGCAAAGTGCAGCCTTTCAAAAGTCCCACAGAAACAGCAAAGCACATGGCCACAAATCGGACCTGATCTCTTGATTTTGCATCTCATTTCGGCACTTAAACAGTGGATCAATCTGATCTGCTGAAGGGAACTGGAACTGGAAGGATTGCCACACTTGCATTGCCCTTTTGACACGTCAAACTCCAAAAACAGGTCAAGGTAAAAACCTGCATCAGGGCAGGAACACACACATACACACACACACACACACACACCCCCCCCCCCCCCCCCCCCCCCCCCCCCCCCCCCCCCCCCCCCCCCCCCCCCCCCCCCCCCCCCCCCCCCCCCCCCCCCCCCCCCCCCCCCCCCCCCCCAACTGTCCTTAAGCACTGTCCATGAAAAAAAACCACCAATGATACTTTTAAATAGATATATAGTTTATTAATCCCAAAGGGAAATTTAGGGCACGGTGTTGCACAAATGATAGAACAACTTCAGAGTAGAAATAGAAGAACTAAATATACAAAATGTGAGATTAAAATACACATATACAGGGTATGAAATACCAAGAGCATATAAGTTTAAAACAGCAAGTCCAGATCTGCGGGGCACAAACGCGTTGTATAGAGCGAAAGCTACTTTTAGAAATACAGAAATACGCTGCAAACTTCGGGGAAAGCCAGCATGACATTGTTGTGATGGTGTTGGGTTGTTATCGAGCATGTTTATTTATTATTATTGTTATTTATTTATTTTTTTTTAGATTTACCTTGCACGGCGTATTTACAGCAGCCCAGAGCAAGCAGGCAGAGGAGCCAGGTATCCAGCGCCATGGACACACACATCCCTGCAGCGCGTGGTCGTCGATCTCCGCCTTCTGAAGCTACACACGCCGAGTCAAAGCAAGTCGATTCCCCCCACAGAGCAGAGTGTCCCGGCAGGCCTCTCCTCCTGTCCGTCAGCATGAACCAGAGCCCGTTAGTCCGGGGAGAGCCGTCGTGTCTCTCGGCGCCTTATCGCCATGTTGCGAGCGCCTGGTGAGTGCGCGTGAGCTGCTCCGCACACATGTACACATCCACGCGCGCACGCACACATCCAAACACACGCGTGCGCGCTCACGCACACGCACACGCCCACCCAGCACTCTGTGTCCCTTTCACACACATCCAACACTCGAATACTACAGAGTCCCGCTTTAGGTGTCCACTGGAGTCGCCTGAAACGCTGGAGTCGTCTACCCCCCCCCCCCACACACACATCATACATTATACTGTGTGTTTGTGTCTGCACGAATATTAGAGAAGAGTTTAGGTGACCAGCTGTAAGACACACAATCATACATCATACTGTGTGTGTGTGTGTGTGTGTGTACGCGATTATTAGAGAAGAGTTCAGGTGACCAGTTGAAAGACACACACACAATCATACATCATACTGTGTGTGTGTGTGTGTGTGTGTGTGTGTGTTTCTACGCGATTATTAGAGAAGAGTTCAGGTGACCAGTTGAAAAAAACACACACACACACACACTCATACATAATACTGTGTGTGTGGGTGTGTGTGTGTGTGTGTGTCTACACGATTATAGATAAGAGTTCAGGTGATCAACTGAGACACACACATACACTCATACATCATACTGTGGATTTCCTTCAGTTTCCTGTGTGAGTAAGTGTGTGCCCAGCGATAGATTGGCACACTGTCCTGGGTGTATCTGTCCAGCACGGGAAACTCTCGTGTTTCTCTCCTGAATTCTCCTCTGGATGGGAATGGGGAATCTGCCACCCTGATAAGAAAAGCAGATAATGAATGAATGAATAAATAAAATCAAATAAATACAATATAAGGTGTATTTAGATTTGAAACCTGATTGGAGAATGTTCAGCACACACACATATATATAATCTTGTTGATTTAGTATGTTACATCTCAGACTTGTGTGCACTCACCAAGACAAATCCATTCAGGTGTAACATACTTGGTGAAATGAAGTGATTTTGATTCCTATTAAGGTACAAGTTTGTGCATTTAATATACTATAGCTATTACTAAGAATAAAACAATATAATTTAGAGACTTTCTATAGCAAAACCTTTCCTCTCTCAAAATGTCCGAAAATCAGGGGTTAGTTTTGTCCATCAGTCGTCTTACATCATAATTAACATCGTTATTGTAAATATTATTATAGCTTTAACATTATATCATAATGTTCACTATATACAAGAGATTTTTTGCTTTTAGTGGCCTAGTAGTCCTTTGATACCGGAGAACAGAAAACTTATTGGTAGACCGGTTTCATAAGTGACCTTCAAGCAACTTAAAGAGAAATGCCCCTCACCACCACCCCAGCTAAGGCTTTATCAGATGTGCTTTGCTCCAGGCAGGGAGGTGGGGAGTTGAGGCCCACAGATGGGGTTGTGTGCTTTGGGACTCTCACACCCTCTCTCACTTTCTCTCTCTCTCTCTCTCTCTCTCACAAACGCATGGACATAGACAGACAAGGTCATCTACTTAGAAGTTCCATCTCACAGAATCTATCTCAAATAGAATTCCATTTACTTATATTTACTTGTACATGTGGCCTATACAGTGACATAATTCACACATAATGCATAGGATATGAAAGCAGACGTGAAGAAACAAAGCCAAATGAGAGATCAAAGCTATTATAATAATTATATATTTAGTAAAATGAAGAAACATATTTATTCAGAATCCTAGACACAAACACAACTATCTATTGTACTTTGCTTAAGGATAACAGTCACAGAAGCTGAATTTAAAAGCAGATGAAAGGATGTAACTCTACGGAACTATTCGATATATTTATAATCTCTATACAACATGACAATATAAATGAACAATTTACCCACAACACACTGGACTTATTCACACTTTTTATTATTATTATCATACCTTACACAACCCTGGTTAATGTATATTGCACATTTTCCATTTTCATAACACCTTTTTGTATATATGTGTTTATTTATGAATGTATACATATGTATATAATAAAATGCTTTGTGTATATAAAATCTACTTTGTGTATATAATACCATATTCTGTCATTTCTATCTATCGAATGATTGAAGTGGGACTGATAATTACACAATCTGTACATCGATGTCCTGTACTGCTAATGCTGCCCGGCGGTTTAAGGAGGATAAGTCCCCATCGAGCCGCGGTCCTCACAAGGTCTTTTCCTTTAAAAACCACAAACACTGTTTAAAAACACAGTTTCCCCTTGGCACTAACAATTTGGCTTGCTTTTTAGGAGTTTAGCATTAGAACACTGTAAAGCTGCTTTAAGACAATGCACAATTGTAATTAAATAAAAAAGCACTATATAAATGCATAAAGTTAACTAAAGAAGAGGCAGGGATAAAGATTTTACCCTGACTAATAATTCTTTGATTTAAAAACTCACTCCAGCTCTTAGTAAAATCTTAAAGTCTATACATGCACTTCACAGCCTTCAGAATCATTGAATTCAATAATTAATAACTGAACACGACATTAGCAAATGTCTGTGGGCACTTAAAAAGGGCTGTCATTTCAGCCAGACATGCCACTAAGAGATGTATAAAGTCTGTTGAGGACATTTGTTGGTTATCTCTATAGATGATCACTGGCTGCAAAACAGGGTCACATTTTAGTTATACTGTTTTTTTAATTATACCATAACACAGCCAACATGTTTTTCAGATTAAAATCATCTTATAATACTAGAGCATCTCTGTTTAGAAACAATTCATTAGAAAAGATGGGTGGAATATTTTAAAAGCGAAAAAGGTTAAAGCCTAATACACAAGTTGAATTAAATTTTTTAATGCAACAGTAGAGTTTCTTAAGGCTTTAAAGTTTTAGAATGGAATTCCAAGGCCGGCAGCCACAAGCCTTAAAGTGAAGTTTAAGTTTGTATGTTTTTACTTATACAGAACATTTTACATTAAAGCATTGGTTCCTGATCATTGACAGTAAAGCAAACCAACAAAGTTAATGAAGAAATTACTACAATTAATTCTGTAGTGGCAGCACGGTGGCTTAGTGGTTAGCACGTTCGCCTCTCAGCACTAGGGATTCCCGGTTCGAATCCCCATCTGGATGGAGTTTCCATGTTCTCCCTGTGTCTGTGTGGGTTTCCTCCGGGTTCTCCGGTTTCCTCCCACAGTCCAAAAACATGGATCAAGTCAATTGAGTTCTCCAAATTGCCCCATATAGAGTGTGTATACGTGCGTGTCTGTGTGCATAGTGTGTGCCCAGTGATAGGTTGGCACCCTGTCCTGGGTGTATCTGCCCAGCGCCCGAAACGTCCTCCCCTGAATGGGCATGGGGAACCCCACCACGACCCTAAAAGAAGATAAAGCGGAAGATAATAATTGAATGAATAAATGAATTCCGTAGTGAACTAGTACATATATTTGGTACATAGGACTAATAAACATGGGTAAAATATGTAGAAACAAGGTGGTGTATCTAATAAAGTATGTGAGTATGTTACTTTTTATGTAAAACATTGTGTTAAAGTAACTTTAATTAATTCTAATTTAATTAAGGCCAGAACTCTCACCCCTTCACAGACACCAAGCAAAGAATGTGCCGTATTTCCAACAATACAGGGCAGACAACAGACAAAAAAAATGGAATTAACAAAAGAGGAGCAAAACAATAAGAGACATTCATTACATTGTGAAAGGTGGGCACAGTGGGTTCAACAATTACCTTGTAGTAAGGTCATGTTCATTGTCTCAAACCTGCTTTATAATTTTCTCCAGAAGACAAGCTGAACGGACAGTGTTAAAACAATCTTCCTATTACTTATTTTGTTTTTATATAGATAGAAGGGACCACGGTTATGTATGATTACATATGTATACTCAAATATTCAGTCCAACAAAAAACAAGTGTGTCAGATCAACAGTGGCTTATATGACTGAGTCTATTCCTCAAAGGTCCTCTGATCCCCACTGATGGCAAAAGAGATGGTGTCACCTTGAATCTGAAAAAAAGTACTTAGAGAAGAAGAAGGGCAATCCTTAGTCGTAAGGAAAGTCTACTCCAGTATGAGATAGCGACAGAATCAGAATACATTATTAATCCCTGGGGGAAATTGCAGTAGTCACTGATGCCCCACTTACAGTGTTACAATTTACAAAAAAAGAATAAAGGATAAAATTAATACTACTAATTATTATAATATATATAACAAGTTAAAAAATAAAAAGCAGAAGAATAAGATGCAATGTAATCAATTTAAGTTTTACTAGCAACTTTAAATACAATAATAATTGGCAGTGGCAAGTTATATATATTAAAGTGCACTTATTAATTAAAGTGCACTTAATTAGTGCACTTGTAAATCATATAATTTATTGAGTATTGCACCTAATATAGTATTGCACAAAACTTATATGTGAAATATCAAATTATGATTTTTATGTTATTACACATTGACAGGCAGTCTCTCTCTCCCTTGAGCTAAAAAATATATAATTTAAATGAATCTGATTGAGTTTTATTTGCTTTCAACCCAAAAAGGGGTTGGTTTAGGGTTTGTTTGCTGCAACATGTATTTAGCCTGATGCACTTTTACAAAATACAAAAGAACTGGTAATTCTGACAAATATTTAATACAGTTATCAAACATGTTTAAATTGTATGGCCTTTTAAATTCATGTTGCCTCTGATTTGACTGTTCAAAGCAGGCTCTTGGTGTATAAACGTAACACAATCTCACTATGGGCCTGGCATCAAAGCATTTTAAAAGATAAAAACACAGGGATGTTCTTATTGTATATGACAGGTATACCCATAGATGCAATTTAAATGCTATTTACATTGAGTTTCATCAAAATATGCCATAATAACATTCTGAAAAGTCTAACAGCATTTCACTAGTGTTCCCCATGATCAACCAGGGGAGGTCATTTCGGGTGCTGGGCAGATACATCTAGGATAGGGCGGCAATTTATCACTCACACACACACACACACACACAAACACACAAACACACAAACACACTATATACGGGCAATTTAAAGTAGCCAGTTTACCTTAAATTGATGTTCTTGAACTGTGGGAGAACCTGGAGGAAATCCACATGGACATGGGGAGTTCAAGGAAACAGATTGGAATTCTAACCTGAATCACCAGAACTGAGAGGATAACAACTAAGCCACCATGCCTCCCTATAATAATAAAAAAAAGTCTTTAAAAAAATCTTAATTTCAATTAATATATGACAATACTAAAAACATATTAAATTCAACACTTAAGTAAAAGCCAAAAAAAAAAAAAAAGAATCCAATTCCAACTACATTGTAAAACCTTATGGTGGTGTATGCATTATTACCAGTTAAAAACATAGTAATATTCAGAATGTTACTAAATATGTCCCATTTAGACATTTACCATCACTGAACGTTAAAAAACAAACTAATAACAAAACAGATGTACAGAAACATCACACAGCACTCTTTTCAAAGAACTCTCAGCTTTGGCTTGCAATGCCTACAGCTGTCCTTTCCCAATACCCACCCACCTCTGTGCCACTGGGAAGGACGCTGAATGAACACTTAGCATGAGGTTCAAGATCACCATGGTTACTGTGGCTTAGTTTTGACTGGCACATGGGTGGAGAGGGCGTCTCTGACTTGGTGAGGTGGGAGCTGCGCCAGCCTGGCACATTTTGGCATAAAGCCCGAAAGAGGATGTAGATAGGTGGAAAAAGAAGACATGGAGAAGAATGGATATCCACTAAAACCCACACTAAGAAATATATATGCAGACAGCTTTCAGAAATCGTTCTAATACCACTGGAACAAGCCTCCTAAATGTTCATACGCTCTCCTATTTATTTGCTCACTTCTTTCTTCTCCAGGCCAAGAACATATTCCCATCTTATATCCTTGGCTGTGTTACATTTAACATGACAAGTTTAAAAAAAAACTAAGAGCAGCTGAGAGAAAAAGGGGCTAGCTAAAATCCGATACTGATCTTTATTTATTTAGCTCT
>JAFMOD010000319.1:5322082-5446240 GCA_019802435.1 Corydoras maculifer | reverse complement strand
CGCGAGGGGAGCATCGCGAGGAGCACGGAGCATCGCGGGGAGCACCGCGAGGGGAGCATTGCGGGGAGCGCATCCCGAGGGGAGCGCGTCGCGAGAAGAACCTCGGGGAGCACCGTGAGGAGTACCGCGAGGGAAGCATCGCGGGGAGCACCACGAGGGGAGCATCGCGAGGAGAACCGCAAGGGGAGCATTGCGAGAAGAACCGCGAGGGGAGCACCGCGAGGGGACTATTGCGGAGAGCACCGCGAGAGGAGAGCGTCGCGGGGAGCACCGCGAGGAGAACCGCGGGGAGCACCACGGGGAGCACAGCGAAGAGCACCGCGAGAGGACCATCGCAGGGAGCAGCACGGGGAGGACCGCGAGGAGAACAGCGGGGAGCGCCGCGAGGAGAGCCGCGAGAGGAGAGCGTCGCGGGGAGCGTCGCAGGGAGCACCGCGAGGGGAGCATCGCGGGGAGCGCCGAGAACAGAGGGGAGCACCTTGAGGAGAGCACCGCGGGGAGCATCGCATCACGAGGAGCACCGCGAGGGGAGCATTGCGAGGAGAACCGCGATGGGACCACCGCGGGGAGGACCGCGAGGAGAACCGCGGGGAGCACGGAGCATCGCGGGGAGCATCGCGGGGAGCGCCGCGAGGGGAGCACCGCGAGGGGAGAGCATTGCGGGGAGCGCATCGCGAGGGGAGCGCATCGCGAGAAGAACCTCGGGGAGCACCGTGAGGAGAACCGCGAGGGAAGCACCGCGAGGAGCGCATCGCGAGGGAAGCATCGCATCGCGGGGAGCACCGCGAGGAGCGCATCGCGCCGAGAACCGCGGGGAGCACCGGGAGGGGAGCATCGCGCAGAGAACCGCGCGAGGTGAGCATCGCGGGGAGCACCGCGAGGTGAGCATCGCGGGGAGCGCATCGCGCCGAGGAGAGCATCGTGGGGAGCACCGCGAGAGGAACCGCGAGGAGCGTCGCGAGGAGCACCGCTGGGAGCACAGCAAGGGGAGCACCGCGAGGAGCGCATCGCGAGGGGAGCATCGCGCCGAGAACCGCGGGGAGCGCCGCGAGGGGAACCGCGGGGAGCACCGCTGGGAGCACAGCAAGGGGAGCACCGCGAGGAGCGCATCGCGAGGGGAGCATCGCGCCGAGAACCGCGGGGAGCGCCGCGAAGAAAGCACCGCAGGGAGCGCATCGCGCCGAGAACCGCGGGGAGCATCGCGCCGAGAACTGCGGGGAGCACCGCGAGAGCGCATCGCGAGGGGAGCATCGCGCCGAGGAGCGCATCGCGAGGGGAGCATCGCGCCGAGGAGCGCATCGCGAGGGGAGCATCGCGCCGAGAACCGCGCGAGGGGAGCGCCGCGGGGAGCACCGCGAGGAGAGCACCGCCCCGAGAACCGCGGGCAGCACCGCGAGGAGCGCATCGCGCCGAGAACCGCGGGGAGCATCGCGCCGAGAACAGCGCGAGTGGAGCATCGCGGGGAGCGCATCGCGCCGAGGAGAGCATCGCGCCGAGAACCGCGCGGCGGCTCATAGAAGGCGGGGAGAGCAGCGGGGAGCGCCGAGAACCGCGCGAGGGGAGCATCGCGCCGAGAACCGCGCGAGGGGAGCATCGCGCCGAGAACCGCGCGAGGGGAGCATCGCGCCGAGAACCGCGCGGCGGCTCATAGAAGGCGGGCGGGAAACCGCTCGCGGCAGGCGAGGTCTCGCTGACGGCGAACGGAGAGACCCTGGCGGCACGGTGCTGCTCAATACGCGGGCAGAGCGGCTTGCAGACCGCGTTCCGTGGCTCGCTGACAGCCCGTGGAGAAACGCGATCGGGGCACAGCGGAAGGGGAAAATAACGTCCCGACGCGCATCTGAGCCCGGGGCAAACCGGGCTAAGAGCGCAGGTCCCAGGAGTCGGGAGAGGTAGAATAGCACCCGCTCTCGCTCCGAAAGCTCCCGACTGGTCACCAGTTCAAACACCCTGCGACAGCCGAGAATAAGCAGGGTGCCGGGATCTTAATCGGGGCTGAGAGAGGGAGCACAATCTCCCCATAATCCGGGACCCGGTCGATTCCCCTCATCGCTCCAACCTCCGGGGAGCGAACACTGCAGCAGAGATGAGATGGCGGAGCTAGCGCCAAGCTAACGTAGCCGATTGCTGCAGTGGGGGGGAAAGGGCTATTGACGGGGCTAACGCCGGATTAATGTAGCCGGGATGCTGCAGCCGGGGACTCGACTAATGGCGGGGCAAACGCCGAGATAATGTAGCCGGTGCTGCAGCCTAAAAACGCGGCTAATGGCGTGCTAGCGCCGAAGCTAACGCGGCTAATGGCGGGGCTAGCGGCGAGTTAATGTAGCCGTTGCTGCAGCCGAAGAGACGACTACTGGCGGGGCTAGCGCAGAGTTAATATAGCCGGTGCTGCAGCCGGAAAACGCGGCTAATAGCGGGGCTAGCGCCGAGATAAAGTAGCCGTAATGCTGCAGCCGGAGGATGCGGCTAATGGCGTGCTAGCGCCGAAGCTAACGCGGCTAACGTGCGCTAACCGCCGGAGCGGACCGAAAGCCGGGGAACGCGACCGCGGAGAAAAATAGAAAAACAGCGCGCTTACCCAGATGAAGACTCCTGGACTTCGCAGGGATTTGGGAGGTGGAGGTCAGCATTAATGTCCCGATCGGGCACGCTGTCCGTAGAAGGCGGCGCAGCGCGGTGCTGGTAGTAGGAAGCGAGCCAGACGACCAGGTAAACTCACGGGACAAGCTTCAATACCGCCAGCAGGCCACATGTGATCAGGTAGGACCTAATCCCAGTTCAAGGGGATGGTGCCCTACCTATGGAAGCCCTACACGGCCAACCCCGACATGGAAGACAGGGGGATTTTATATATATATATATATATATATATATATATATATATATATATATATATATATATATATATATATATATATATATATATATATATATATATATATATATATATTTCATTCATTCATTCATTCATTATCTCCCGCTTATCCTCTATTAGGGTCGCGGTGGGGTTCCCCATGCCCATCCAGGGGAGAACGTCTCGGGCGCTGGGCAGATAGACCCAGGACAGGGCGCCAATCCATCGCTGGGCACACTCACTCACACAGACACACTCTATAGGGGGCAAATTTTTGAGAATTCAATTAACTTGATCCATGTTTTTGGACTGTGGGAGGGAACCGGAGAACCCGGAGGAAACCCACGCAGACACAGGGAGAACATGGAAACTCCACCCAGATGGGGATTCAAACCGGGACACTAAGCCACCGTGCCGCCCTCTATATATATATTCATTTTATATATATATATATATATATATATATATATATATATATATATATATATATATATATATATATATATATATATATATATATATATATATACACACATACACACACACAGAAATACAAACAGACAGATATATAAATCTAGTAGATTAATAAATCTTTTAATTATTAAAGTATTCTGAATATGATTGACATAGTGATGAAGTCAATGGGTGGACACAGCCTCTAGTGTTAACAACTGTCACAACGTATATAGACGGAATATATATATATTTAATGAGACAAAAGATGGACACAAAGTATTCTGGAACTTTACAAAATGTTTATTAGTCACCACAGTTAATGTATGAAGGAAAATGTTGTAACAACTATGAAGCTACCACAGTTTTCTGCACAGTATTTAAAACAGTTGGTGAGGGGTTAAGATTATACATCAAATGTCTTACAATGTAAGAGCAGTGGATACATTCTGACATGTAATGCATAATAAATCAGTAATGAACTAGATTAAACAGAATGTCAAAACAGGACAAAAAGTGAACCTTTAAAGAACACAGAAGAAGTACCTGAATTTAACAAAAAGAAGAATAATGAGTGGTCATTTCTATACATTTATTTACCAAAGGTTAATTACTTATATGGGATAGTTATGTTGATTACCTCGCATAACACATGAGCTTTCAATTTTCTTGTTTTTGTGAAAAAGTTTTATTTTAAATCAAATTCATGAGTTTAGTAAGTTTACTATATTGAAAATGTTTAATTTATCAACATTAGAAATAATTGCTTTCATCGAGGATAAAATTCATGGAGCAAATTCATGGAGCGTAAAGCAATTTGGCTTGAATTTCTCAAAATTGACAGTGAAATGACAGTACAATGTATTTACAATAGCTTCAGGCCATTTATTCAGGTAACTGTTACACTAGCAAAGACAAGAAACGAAACAAGATAGTAAATAAAAAACACAGGAACACATGCAATTATCTTTGTACAAGAGAACCAGTGTAAACCACTCATTGGTTTCTGATAAATACAAGTGTAAGAAGAATAAACATTGCTCATACCTCTTCAGTAAAACCTTCCTATATACAAATGAAGCTTAAATACCGGTGGATGACTGAACAGTCTCCTGCACTGCTACATCCCAGTAGTGTGATAATTCAACATTCGTTCATCATGTTTCCGTGCTACATGGAAAGCTGCATTGTTTTACAAACTATAAAACATGTAAGTGCTTACAAAATGATCCCCAAAACAATCACAAACCCAAATTAATAATTTTTTTTCTTGAAAGTTTGGCTGGTAAAAAGGATATAAAACACATTTTACTTAAAAATCCAAAACTGCCAAGAGTTTCTTTGGTATGGAGGTACGATAAGGCTGAGATGAATTATAAAGACCTTGTTCGCGAATAGCTATTATATTTTTAAAAGCAGGCACAAATTGAAAATATAATTGAAAAATGCTGGTCTTTTTAAAAAAAAGACAAAAAAATTGTACTGTTTAATGATTTTTTTGTCCTATTTCACTGACGGCATGTAGTAACTTGTAATAATTAGCTAAAGCACTTCAGTATTATTAATCAACCACATACACATACGTTTATACTGCAATCACATTTTGCAGTTAAGGTTAACTGAGAAGTGATGGAAATTGGGGTCTTAAAAAAAAAAAGTACATTGCCAGATTACAAAGTGAAGTCACCACGAAAGAGGCCTGGACAAATAACAACAAAACAAAGAAACATTAGCAAATTTGGGGCATAGGGATTCCAGCGAGTTCAACTTGTGAATTTCATTATATGATAAATGGGTTCAATTTCCAAAATCCATAAATAATATAACCCAGAAAATATTAATACAGATAAGCCAGTAGTGTCCTGGAATTTTGCTATAAGGCTATAAAGTTTAAAGACTTTTTAAGTCTATATAATCAGCATTGTTAACATTTTTAACAAAGGCATGACATTCTGTTTCCTTTACATTTTGTTTTTTGTAAAAACATGAAAGCACATCCATAATAGGACATCCATGGCTATATAGGCTTGCAATCTTTCCTTATTGGCACTAATAAAAACGTGCCATTGATTAAAAAAGATGATGAAACAATTGAGATCAAATGCATAGATAAAATTCACGGATTAAACAGACTCTGACTCTGTCCTGATGTCTCTTACAACAATGCAATTTATAGATAGCAAATGAATGGTGAGATATTACAAAGTTTTATATTTACTGAAGGCAACCATTAAATTACAAATGATAAATCACTGAAATACTCAGCTTGGTGGTTTTGGAGAAACTACATACAAAACAAACTAAAAAAAGAAGGAAAATTTAAATACACAGTGTTATTAGTCATCCCATAGGTCCATTTTTTTTTTTTTTTTTTTTTTTACTGTTAAATTAAAATATATCATTTAAGTGCCTTCATTACTATGGAATAGATATGAAATGCACATTCCATGCCAACTAGTGCAAATATTATAAACATTTAATGAGTAATAAGGGGGAAAAACCTGCAGTTTAGATATGGCACTAATCCAATTCATCCCTTACAACTAGAGCTTTGGGAACCCTGAGATTAAGTAATGGTAAGGTCCCATAAAAACTAGTAAGGAGACCATAATCAGTAACACCTCAGATTATACATACTCATAAACAGCAATTACTGTACCAAATAAAAATAAGGTGCAAGCCAATTATTAAACATTGTTTGGACTTCAAAAGCATTCATTTTTTAAAGGAGTTCACATTGCATAGGTACTTCAAATGCCATTTGCTTAAAGATATAATTCATACGAAATATTATTTTATTTCCGATTGCCTGGTGGATCCGGGGTTTTATATTATTATCTGTGAACTCATACCCACTTATCCCAAATCTACAAGGAAGATAGTGATACTTATCATTACCATGATACTGTTCAACCACCTGGAAGCACCTATTTCACATCTTGTAAAGCTGATGATATACCTTAACTTACCATCCAAAAAGAAAATCCATGCATGTTAACAAAAAAGCTTAAATAGGTATTTAATTTCAATATTTAAAACAAATGTATACCTTGCCTGCAAGATATACAGAGATCTCTTGTCTCATGTTCAATAGTAATTTTAGAAAGTTACTTTTCTTGAGATATAAGAAGTTTAAATGATAATACAAGTAAAAGTACACAAAAAGCAGCTAGTGAATCTTGCGATTCTGGGCTGTGAAAAAAAAAAAAAAAACAGAAAAAAAAGTGTACCTCAGATATTAAAACAATAAGAAACGAAACATTAACCCAACATTTCCACAGTAGCCTGGTCCTTACTCTCCAACCAATCAAAGTTAGCTGAATTTGCAGTCTCGCTGCAGATCTGCTGAAATATCGGATCATCCTTCAGCTCCTCCAGAGCGGATTCTTCATACTGCCCTTGCTGCTGATTTGGGTCAAAGAGCAGATTTGTATCCAAAGAGTTCAGGTCATTAATGCTACTCGAGAGTTCAGAGGTCAGCTGGAAATCAGATGTCCCGGTGCTCAGTTGCGAGGCCTGGACTGAAAGCTCAGAGCTGGTGTTTATGCCGTGTTCTTCAAACAGGTCTTTTACAGTGCTGTTGAAATCCAAAGGCTGCCGCTGGTGCTGAAGCCGCTGAAGGTTTTGAGGTGGATGACCTGGAAAAGCTAGATTTTGCTGCTCTTCAGATCGGTGCGTCTTCTCTTCAGGCACTGGCTGTCCTTGGGCATCTTTTTCTAAATAGCTCATGTGATCCCCCGTGCTGTTCTTTACGAGGTATGCAGGCTTTGTCAAATTGTAGGTGGTTGAGCCTGACGAAATCAGAGCCTGGTGGTTGGCACTAGTGGGGAAATTGGAAGCACTGGCTGTTTCGAAGATCTGGGAGAGGTTCATGCGGGCAGTGAAGCTGGACGGCATGTTGTTCATGCCAAGGCCACGTACCATGTTGTCTCCGTCCCCATCCATTTTACTAAGTAGAAAATTGGCGATCTTTTTGGTGTTGTTCGATTGCACACCAGTTTGCATAGGCAGAACTTCCGTCTGCATCATCACGTTGAGCGGCACAGAGCGACTCCTCTGTGCCATGCTGCTCACACTTGTGTCTCCTTGACCATTAGCAAAGATGTTTAGCACTTCAGGTGTGACAGGTGAGTTGAAGGGAGAGACTACATAACGGGAAACACCAGGGTTTGGTGTACCGCTCAGCTTGCGCTGTCGGACTGCCGGGCTGACGCTGCGGCAGCGGAAGGTTCCAGACCCAGAAGATGTAGTGCTGGTTTTGTTATCAAGAGGGGCAGGAACAGCAAATCCCTCTTGCTTATTGAGGTTCGCCATGCTCGCCACCTGTTGCTGGACTGGAGAGATGGGTGTCAAACGGCGATTGTGCAGATCGTGGTGCCGAACTGGTGATTGATAGGACTGGCCAGGGATGGCAAACGCATGAGGCTTCCTGAACTGATCATCCACCAAATTCTGGTAGTTAGGAAGAATACTTATTCCGTTGCCTGAATTGGCGCTGCTGTTGTTGTAGCTGTTATTCATCCATTCCAGTTTAGCTTTATCAGGGTGGGTGGCCATAGGCCTCTGCATGGGCTTGACTGGACTGGACGAGACAATGCTGCCATCATGGTAATTTGGGACGTTGGAATTGATGGGAGTGAATGCGAATGGGTTTCTACACTCCACTGGGCTGGGAGGAATGCCACTACTGCAGGTAGAGTGGGGCGTGCCGATGGGAGTTTGGCAGCTGCTTCCTAGTGCACTGTCCACAGGGGTGGGGGCAAAGCGTGAGCAAGGACTTTCACGAGTTAGCCCAGTCCCTCCAAGCAAATCCATGTTGTGACTATGGGTGTCAATAGGGGTGCTGCTACTGTGGGTCGATCCGTAGAAAGTAGTGCAGGTTTGTTGATTGGCTGCTGTGTTCTGTAAAGCAGTCTGATGCAGTGGCAGATCCCCACAGCCATTTAAGTCTTGCAAAGAACTATTCATCTGCTCCTCCATCTGAACTAGCTCTTCTACAATACTGTCCTGAGTCATGTCGTCATCATTAAAGGGAAAGTAACCCAAATGGGGCTGAGATGGAGCAAATTCTACCATATCTGGAGCAGATGCTTGCAGAGGCTCCAAGAGTTGTGTGTGCATTTGTTTGCTTAATACATTCCCTGGTTGGGAACAAATGCGTTGTGAAGAAAGATCTTGTTTCTCACTTTCCCAAAGCATGGAATTAAGTTCACATGCTGTAAATGACCCTGACCCCTCCAAACCCACCTGCATGGCTTGACTGGTTTTGTTTGCATGTTGGTGAAGCAAGGCCTGGCCAGGGGCACTAACTGTGCGAGTGCCTACAAGTCTTCTGTCAACACTGGATAATAAGCCTTCCCACTGCCCTTGAGAACCACTTCTTGGTCTGGTAAACGACTGGAAGCTGGTATTTCTTGACTGGGAATCTTGGCCGTGGGTATTTACAACTGTGGTACCTGATGCAACGCTTTTTAAACAAGACAATGCTCCAACCCGTCGTTCCTGGGAGATGCTTTGCATCCTGCCTACAGTCTGGAAGCCGTTACCAACTGGAGAACGAGAGAATGCAAGGAGACGGTTGGGAGCACTGGAAGGGAGTTGGGGGAAAATCCTCCCGGTACTCTGGGCAGCGGCACTATCTGGCCGGATGGTGGTATCGGACCTCGGAACATTCTTGACTGCAGCGCCGTTAACCTTCGTACCATCACTTCCTTCAGAAATAAAAACCTTTTTAACAGGTGTCAGGCTTGCATCAGGATATATGCCTTCTCTTTTACGGGGACTTGATGAAGTTAATTCTGCATCCTGTGGTGATGTCACAAATACATGTCTACTTGCTGTTGCAGCTCTGCTGGTGGTTGGATCAGTCATGTCCTGATACAAAGTACTTTCGAGGGAAACTGTATTGCTGCCAGCAGCTTGGATGTTTTCACTGGGAAGCAACTTTCCGATAAATTTGGTCCCTGTTTGCATTTCCAGTCCTGCAGAAATTTTAGAAAGAGGTGTAGGCACACTAGCAGCTCTAGGTTTGAGTGCAGCTTCTCTCTGTACACATACAATACTTGTCACATCTCCAATACTTGTCTTTCTCTGGATTTCTCCAGCTTGAGCTACAGTCTCAACAGAATGCAAATCGGTCTTCCTGACAGGTTGGGTGGATGTCAACTGCCCTGGTCTTGTAGTTGTCGATGGCATGGCTGCAATGGAGCCACTACGGGCACGCATAATCGGCTGGAGATCATCATTAAGGCTCGCGATTCCGGCCGAGGCAGGCCTGGCTGTATTGCTGGTAGTGGACGTGGTTGCAGTATTTGTGCTGCTTGGCCCCAGTGATATGGTGGCCATCTTAACAATGCTGACCGAATTTTCATTGGGTGTTGGCAGTACAGTTTTAATAGAACTTTTCGTGATGAGGAGTGCAGGGGGGGAACGTAATGTGATGGCGCTTGTTGACGGTGGTGGTTTAGGTAGGATTTGGGCATAGCGTTGGCGGGCAGGACGATCACTACCTGGACTTACAGGGACATTCTGAGGCGTCTTCGGACATCGGTTTACAGGTTGCACTGTTTGAGTGACCACTTTAAAATTCATTGGAAGAACATTGCTTTCCATTGATGCTATTGGAACTGGGCTGGGAGACATCAACTGCTGGCTCCGTTGAACCTGAAAACACAATGAAAACGATACAAATAAGACCTTTATGATTTGTAAATTAATTCTTCATTCCAACTACCCACGGATGTTACAAATTCAAAGATAGATTTATTGTTAGTTACCGTAACAGGACTAGGAACTGCAGTTACCACAATTCCAATAGTGGGCTGAGGGGAAAGCAGGGCAGGGCTTCCACATGGTATTCTTGAACAGGCAGCAGGTGTACTACGACCATCTAATCTCCTGGTCTGGGCTTCAGTAGGAAGAGGTGACTGAAGTTTTTGTTCTTGCTGTTTCTTCTGGATTTTTCTCTGAAGCTGCTGCTTGGCATCGATTGACGGGGATGCAAGCGTTTTCATCTGAGGTTGGAATGAGTGGGCATCAGTTGTTGGCACAAAGGCAGATGACTGCCCAGACATAGCACCTATAAAGATGAACAGAAGATGATCAACATCAATTTATTGAGGTGCGGCATGATGACTTGGTAATTAGCACGTTCGCCTCTGAGCGATGGAGATTCGAATCCCAATTTGGGTGATTACCATGTTCTCCCCGTGTCCGCGTGGGTTTCCTCCCCCAGTCCAAAAACATGGATTCAAGGAAAACTGAATGCTTTAAATTTCCCCAAATGGTGGGTGTTTGTGAGTAAGTGTGCACAGTGATAGATTGGGGCCCTGTCCTGGGTGTATCTGGCCAGCGCCCGAAATGTTATCCCCTGGATAAGCATGGGGAACCCTTAACCCCCTGCCACCCAAGTAGAGGATTAAACAAAAACATAAATTGAAAGTTTAATTAAACTATTGATAAATATCAGTAGTGTGAAAGACCAGATCTCTACCTGAAGGGGATCCTGTCATCACAGTCAGAGCAGCGACCGATTTGGTGTTGATGTAGTGACTGTTGAGCAGGAAACGTGCCAGGTCCTCCACGCTGTCGAACTGACAACTCAGCACTTTTTGAGCCCATTCACACACCAGTTCACAGGCTGCGGAGCGAATCTCATCCTCCCCACTGGAGTTTTGCCCAGCTGAATCAAAGACCTCACACTAACCCACATGCAGAGAGAGCAAGAGAGAGACCGAGAGAGAGAGAATAAACAAAGAAGACAGCATGTTAATGCTGATGTATCAAGATTATAAATGCCAGTTAAGAAAGTTAACTTAATGTTTATCTTTAATCTTTTAAAAAAGAGAGAAAACTTACCCCATCACTAAGTTTGTGCATATCCAAGGTTGGAAGGGAGGGCATATTAATGAATGGCTTCTTTCTCAAGCCACTATAGCAGTATGTTGGTTGCTGTTAAGGTGAAAGCTGTTGTATATCATTATTTATTCCAGTTTCATACCAAACTTTATTACTTTATAAAATTAAAACAAATGAAATATTACTCCTTATAATTATTACTCATTATAACCTAAAAAAATTAAAATTTTCATTTTTATTTTAATTAGTGCAACGGATTTTTGATATAAATAAAAAAAAAAAAAAAAAAAAAAAAAAAAAAACGAATTTTGTCCTGTGCTGTAATTTTTTAATTGTTTGATGGACAAGTGTTTTTTACATATGATAATAGTCACCAAATTTAAAAACTTGTTTGTGAGCTGTGGTGTTTCAAATTCGTCCTAACACTATCTTTCCGACTGCTGTAGCTGAATGACTAATTCATATTTACTAACTTTAATGAATTAGTTACAGGAATTTCAGACTGGATTTGGAATAAGCACTCACTCTGAACTGTAAAGAATGCATTAACGCACGTAGAAATTAGATATTGGATTAGCCCTATGTGTGTGATAAAGAAAAAGTTGTGGAAATCATCTCTCAAAGGTCAAACATGTTACTGTCGTCACCAAATTCCTATCCCACTGTAGCTCCACCACTTTATTCGATGCAGTTTTCTAAGCTATATTTAGGAGACACATGAACTACAACAGCAGATGTTTAAGAGTTTAAAAGTGGGATCAGATCATGACAAACTGTTCCCAAGAAGGATATTTCGATTTTCCCCGTGTGCCAAGTCGGCGAGCCTTCATGTTGGGAAAAACATTCTTCATGATCTTTCCGAAGTCAGCAGCACTGAGAGCATGGTAGCCCAGATTGTCACAGTAACTCCTAAAAATCACAAATCAGAAACATTAAGGACTTTTAAAGCTCGGAAACCATAAGGTACTTACAAAGGCTTTAACGGGAAGAATGTCACTGATGACTTAACCACATGGTACTTTATTTTTGTCCACTTCATGTTCTTGTGATCCGTCTGGAGTAATCAATCCTTTCTAAAACCATGAACTAGAAATTTTCACATACAATTTCTTATTTCAAAGTTTGAAACAGTTTAGTAAGAAATATGTTGCATTCTAAAGAATGTGTTTCAGAAACAATCCTTGCTTTTATTAATTATGTGGACCTACTTGGTAACGGCCTAGGAATTTATCTCTGTGATCACATGGATTATTATATTTTAGTGTATCTATTACTAGTATTACTATACTATACTAAGTTACAATACTAAACTCACATTGCACTTACCAATATTAACTTTATCCTTTAGAATACAGGGCTCTTAATACAATATTTAATGTTACTGACACACTGTGACATACTGTGGACATCAGTCACTCTGCCTTTATTCTATTATATATTATATATTTAGTCTATTAATAAAGAGTCCCAACACTAAGAAGATATTTTATGGATTATGGTGCATAAGCTCTGTTATCAGTAAGAGGGAAACTGAAGTGAGGGTATTCAAGCTTGCTTGTTAAATACCATGCAGGAAAATTTAAATGTGATTATACATTAAAAAAAAAAAAAAAAAAAAAAAAAAAAAAAAAAAAAACTACAATAACCTGCTCTATCAAACATATCCACATGATAAATACAATGTATGTTGAATATAGAACTGGCTGACAGTCAGAATGTTTAAATAAAATAATTTTTTTAAGGGTTCTTAATTGCTGGTTGGTTGTCAGCAATTAAAATATTTTCCCCAAAACATCCAATAGGTCAAATTAATGTGAGGACAAGTCAAAATATTTAAAAAATAGCCCAATAGTGCTAGCTTCACATGATCAGTGTCTCGTCTTATCCCATTATCTTCTACTTAATCCTATACAGAGGACTAGGGTCGCAGAGGAGGGGGGGGGGTCCCAAGGGAAAGGGTTCCCCATGCCCATGGAGAGAATGTTTCACACAATGGACAGATGGCAATCGTTGGGCACACACTCAATCACACACAGACTATATAAATGCAAAGTAGATGGGGCAATTTAGAGCAGAAATTTTCACCTTGAATAAATGTTTTTAGACTGTGGAAGAAAAAACATGCGGACACAGAACATGGAAACCCAGATCAGGATTTTAACTTGGATCCCCAGTGCTGAGCCACAGTGCCGCCCCATGATCAGTTTCTAAATCAGTCAATGTTATGTGTGTATTGTGAACTAGACGTTAATTGCTGACTGATATTCAATATACAATACATAAACTCACTTATACTCATCATAAACCTCCTGCTTGGGCAGGGAAGTGTCTGTGTGTTCCTCCAGGTGATTCCGTATCCAGCTGAATGCGTGCATCTGCTGCATGCGGCTTGAGGAAACACAGCTCTGCTCACTAATAAAAAATACAGGGGGAAGAAATGAGGCAAAATCTGTACATATTACAACCTGCAAAGGAAAGCTGTCAGTGTTTCCAAGTATCACAGACATAACTATAGTTGCAAATACAAGAACTCACGATTTCTCATTGCCACTGCTGGGACCAGAAGGCAACTTGAGGTAGAGGTAGAGTTTCTCGATATCTGTAAACCTCTCCACATCTTGCTGAAAACGAAGGAGGTACAATTAAAAGAAAGGGACATTTAAAAATCCCTGCGTTTAACAACTATACACACACACACACACACACACACACACACACACACACACACACACACACACACACACTTATATAGATAGAAATATACATATGCTCTACTTATTCTAAATATTATCAGTTCCACTTTCTGTAAAGATGGAATTTGTAGTTCCAGATCTGTACTGTGTACATCATCTTTACTCTGTTCTTTGATAGTCAGGACCCCAATAGTAGCATCACAGAGCAGGTATTATTTGGTTGGTGCATTATTCCCATCCCAGCAGTGTCACTGAGGTGTGTAAATGAAACTACAGCAACACTGCTGCACTAAAACTCCCTCATCGCCGAACTGTGTCACTGCAGAACTGATAATAAACAAATCAACCACCCAAATTATACTTGTTCTGTGATGGTACTGAACAACAGAGAACAGAGAACCAACAGAGGACTAACAGAAACCAAGAAAAACACATGTACTATAGTCTGTGGTTATAAAACTACAAAGTCCATCTATATGGTTAGTGGAGAAAATAGACAATAAAGAGGGTGTTTCCAAACTTTTAACTGATACTGTAAATACACACACATAAACCTGCAGTGACATATAGAGCAATGTAAACAAACTAATATTTATGGAGCCACTGCATCCTTGAGCCCTGCCTCCCCTCCCTCCTGTATTCCTCTTCAAATGGAATTTAAAACTTGCCAAGGCACAAGAGACCTGATTTAAATTCTGCTTGAGTAGAAGGTAGCAGACAAAAATGATCTCCCCCTAGACATTTTTCTACGGCTCAGGACGTCAGCTAAATTTTCTTTTAAGACATACATGTCCTTTATTACTAAATGATACAAGGGTACATTCTGAAGACCATGGAAAATTCCTCTTGTAAACAAGGCAGTGTGAAGGTCATTCCTTATACGCCACACCCAGTTTTTTTTGTTAGTATATTTAATAAATTTGATATTTGGCATGGCGAATGTTAAAACAGTGAATAAAGAAAAGATCGTAGAAGTAACAGAAAGAGAATTAAATGGAAAAATAATGAAGTGGTGTGACAGACTGCTCATTTGATATGGCAACAGTTCTCTCAGGAATGTTGAGGTAATTACAAAAAGTAAATAAAAAAAAACACAGCAAATAGACAGACACACACAAACAACCACAAAAAGCAAAAAGAAAAAGAAAAAATACGAGAGAGAAAGGGATGGAGAGAGAAAATTATAAATATAAAATAGCACAAACACGCACAGACAGAAAAACAAAAAGAAAAAGACAAATAGACACAGTTAGCTACACACACAGGCAAGGAATTCGGAAACCTCTTGTTATAGGCAGACATTAAAATTCTCAAAGCCAAATTAAAGGAATTTTCTTTATAACCTATTCATGAACTGGCTAATGACTGCAACTTCATATTTAATGCTACATGTTCTACTTCAACAAAGAAAAAGAAAACCCATAGACATTAAGCACTGTTAGTATGCAAAAGCAGAATGCAGCAGCATCTCTGTTAAAACTCAAGTCCATAAATCTGACTGATGGTGCTCATGAAGTTGCTTACAGCAGCAGACTGAAACTTGGTTGTAGGTCATGCAGTTAACTTACACACAGTTACTAAACTTGTGGTCCTATTCTGCAAGCTTGTGGTCTGCTATTTTGCAGCTGAGCTTTTGTCGCTTTCATTTTCTTTGCTTGGTGGCACGGTGGCCTCTTGTCCACATGGGGTTCCTGTTTTTTTCTGGTTTCCTCCCACAGTACAAAAAACATGGATTCATGGTAAAATTGAATGCTCTACATTGCCCCTATAGTGTGTGTTTGTGTGAGTGAGCAATAGATTAGTGCCCTGTTCTGGGTGTATCTGCCCAGTGCCCAAAACGCTCTCCCCTGGATGGGCATGGAGAACACTCTGAAGCCTAGTAGAGGACTAAGTGAAAGATAATAAATGAATGAATTTAGTTTGTCAGTTGGAGCTAGCGGTTCTTGAAGAGAATTTACCAGGACAGCAAAATAATTTGTTAAAAGCCATTTATCAATTTATTTTAATCAAAACATCTGAAATCCTTCGGGCCTATTAACTACAAAGGTTTAATTACAAAATACATTTATCCCTAAAGGACAGTTCAACAAGCGTGTCTTAGTATGTGTGTGTTTCACTGCATGGATGGGTTAAACGTGAAGGACAAATTCCTCTGTGTGTAAGTACAGTAGGCAAAATGCTCCACATGTAGTAAAATGCATTGCTTTTGTTTAAGGGACAGAGCTCAGATCCTCCCACTTTGTTAATCCTTGTCCGATCAGAGCCACCATGCTGACATTAAAGATGAGCCTGATGTGTTCCCGACCCCACCCTCTTAATCCTTTCTAAGAATATCAGCATAATTCCTGATCTTTTCTATTTGTTTCCATGTTGCTGCTGGGGCAATGCACTCTAAATGGCTAAAGTTAACTTCCACTGAGCTCATTTTGTTGTAGTCCCTGGAACAGAAGGCATCACATAAGTAGTAAATAAAAATGGCGACTGGATTTAGCTGCCCCGGAGCCAAACATGCCTCCCAATTTAGGCGAGGTTAGGCCAAGGCATGTTGCACGTAAAAAAGATTACGAATGCATGCACACCAGCATGTAGCACCCACTCCATATGTCGGAGCATTGTCGCATCAGCAGCATCATTAACTGCTCGTCATTAGCGCCTGTTGTAAGAGCTTGGCAGTGTTTACTCTGCAAGATTAAATGTTCATTCAAAGGTTGGCTTGTTCAGTTTGAGGCAAATAAAGCCTCCAAAATGATCCACTATTACAGAGTTGGAAGTTTTAAAATAAAAGACAAAATAAAGGAACTAATAATATCACTATCGACGTGAAATATATGAAATTAAAATTACCTAAAAAAGTTTGTCTTTAAACAGAAAAACAAAAGGCATGAAAATGTATTATATTTATTGTTTTTTTATGAATATATAGGTCATTTAAATATGACCTAAACATTTTTAAAAAATAGGACCCTAGTAGAAGATAATAAATGAATGCATGAATGAATATAAATGTAACGCCATCATAGGTATTCAAATATATATTTTACAACGTCTCAGAACTTTACTATCGATCACTTTGATTTTATAATTACAAAAGTACATTGATTTCAAATCAAATCTTTAAAATCCATAAGAACATGTTATTGACCTAATCAAACAAAACCAGTTATTTTATTATAATAAAATTAAACCAGCTATAATAATGTGCTATTAAATAGACTGCCAAGACAGTACAGTGCTACACCTAATACCCAATACATCCAGCCCCACAGCTATGCGTACTCTGGAAAAGTCAAGCTGTGAACACATCTGAACTTTACAACCCTGTACCTCTTTGTACTCTTGGTCGCTTGTTAGACAGCAGCATGTGCAGCATCACATTACATCACACTCAGAACAGACTGTGATTTAATGTGCAGCAGGTCTCATTCATTCATTAATTTTTACAACAGGAAGGAACACGCTGGTTTCCATTCACAAAGATGTGATTATAAAAAATAAATAAGAACATAGTATAACAATATATAACTGATATACAGATTTAAAACACATATTTTATTAGGAATGTTATCTTTTATTGTTATTTAAAAATGTTTCACAAAACCACAAGTTTACATTGGAACTTCCATCTGCAATTATTTCAAGAGTGTGATGAATCATGTTTTTGTTAACCAACAAATAACCAAAAGGGAAATCCTAATAGGTGTATCCAAACTCTCTCTCTCTTTCTCTCTCTCTCATAACCTACACACATATACATACTGTACATACATACACATATATGATGAAATATTTATAATTTTTTTTGGATGAAACTGTTAAATAAATCAACTCTGTGGCTAAAATATAACTTTTTCCATAAATACATTTTAATTTCAGAAGTGAGGTTTACTTACCAGAATGCTGTCCACCTTAGATTGTACAGATTTACTGAAAAAAAAAACATATGGAAAAAGCATGTAAGTATTTGTAATTGTAATTTGAGAAACACTCAAACCTCCCGTTATTAATAAACCGGTGGCATGTGAAATATGCTGCTGACCGTCAGTCTGCCCCCACCAGCTCAGACTGATATCCACAGTAACACATGCTGTATGGACAAAATAAAGCAGCTGGACCCTGGCAGTCATAAAGGTGAAGGTTGGAACCAGGGAAAACTAGCATGGAACTGATATTTCAATCTGAAGTAATTCCAGTCTGGTAAAGTCTAATTTGGACGATTCTCACATGACTAAGGGTTCGAATGTATCCAGCTTCTGTTAAAAATAGAGATGTGGATAAAGTCATAACATTTTTGTAAAGCGTTCTTCTTTAAGGACAATCAACCACCGCCTCAAATACACACATGTGAACTTGCACACAGACACACACCATTCTCAACACATTAAAATCAGATACACACCTTCACAACGATTTGAACTGTAGTATAAATTAATACGACCTGGAGAAAAGCTGTTAAGTCCTGAATGAATTAGCGCTGCCTCCTAAAAGTTGACAGGTTGAGCCACCGGTCAGAGACCCATCACACAGCAGGGATGCTGTTGAATTTATTTCATCACTTTCATGCACAAACTGCAGTCCCACAAAACACCAGAAAATAAGAGTTTAAATTTATGCCATTTCCTGCAAAAGGTGTAAATATTCATTTTCATGTAATCGGTCACACTGTGCCAATTGCGCTACAATCTACGGATTAGAAAAAATTTTAGTGTGTGAAAGATAAAATTAGAGATAATGTACTCCCCTCTCAAATGAACCCAGAAGTGGCCCGGATTTAGAAGAAGTACAAAATGCACATACTAAAAAAATAATAATTTGCTTGGACGTCTACTCCTAAGAGCTTTTAAGCTCTTCTTCAGGGGGGCATGGACCCCAAGGTTGGGAACCACTGACCTATGCAATAAAATGCTAAATGCTCAGAATGTAGCCCTTAGAGCATTTTCCATTGTAGATGACTGACACACAGAACACAAAATAAACATAAGAATGTAAAAGGTATGTGATATATAAAGTTCGGCTCAGGTGTCCCACAACTCCTTTTTCTACCCCTTATCCTTTTGAGAAATTCACAATCAATTAAATTAAATGCTCTAAATTGCTCCAAATAGTGTGTTTGTGTCTGTGTGAGTAAGTGTGCCCAGTGATACATTGGTGTCCTGTCCTGGGTGTATCTGCCCAGCACTAGAAATGTTCTCCCCTGGATGGGCATAAAGATCCCCCATGTCTAGGATGAAAAATAGAATGAATGGATAAAATTTATGAATGCTGATGCTGAAGATTACTAAAAACCTAAAGTAAGTTTTTTTTTTTCAATTCAAAACAGCAGTTTTGGAGTTTAAAATAATGTCACTGGAAGATTGAACAGAAGGCAGATTAAAAAAAAAAATATATATATATATATATATATATATATATATATATATATATATATATATATTTATAGAAAAAAAATGACTGAGTGAATCTGTAAACTACAAAATGACCATTAATGAACCATTCCTACAGGTCACTGGCACTCAGGGTCAAATTTGTCTGTTACTAAGGAAAACTAGGTCGAGTTGAACAATGTAAGAACAAGCCAACCTTACAGGTAATCCTAGCTAGAGCATTAGTCTTGGATGGGTTTCAATTGCCTTTCCTCATATGAAGTGAGAGGTAAAAACTTTAATGAGCTGTTTCCAGGCAGGTTAAAGATTATTGACAGGTAGGGTTGGCATAGGTAGTCTCTATTAAGCCATTTCTAAAGCTTTGTGGAGACAGAAATTGCACTCTAGGTAGTGTGCTCGTTTAAAAGACTTAAGACTTGAGTGGATATTTGTTTTCTTGCTGATGAAGCTGAGCAGCTCTCAGATTTATGGCGCTAAAAGAGCAAGACTATAATCAAGTTCTCTGCATAGATACAGACAAGAGGGAAATCCTAAGACAGAACCGGAATTATTTTTGACATCATTTCAATACCGGAGACTGAATAAACATTTGGTTAGGATTCCTGCACTGATTGATGTTTGCAGTCCATCAAAGATAATAATAAGGAATTTATCAAAAATAAATAAGGAACAAAAATGCAAGGAATATATGATCATTATATATATAAAATTTGTGTGTGTATTTAACTTATTCACTCGTGTTACTTATACATTCTTCTTTGTGTATCTTAATACACCAGACTTTGGGCTGAAACTATATAACAATTATATTCAAAATCATTAGTGTTATTTATTTCTGGAATCAATTAATTATTTGTTCAGCTTATGAATGTAAAAAACAGCGATTGATTTTGTTGATTGTTCTACGCTCTAAAATAAAAACTTTTTTTTTTTGTATTATGGCACTATCTAAGAAACCATGGTGACAAGTGCAACACAAAGCTATTCTCAAATAAAAATACTATAGTATACTATATACTATATAATAAAAATAAGTCATCATCACACAATGTTACATGTTTCACATCATAGATCATTACTGCTAAGCTAAAAGTTTCATTAAAATAATTCTGATGATGATGATGTTTTTCTAAATTTGTTTTATACCCATCAGCCTTTTAAGTGAATTGGGTTTGAGTACTTAATATATAATTACTTATAAACTTACACAAGAGTCATGCTGATTCAGGATGACATCACCTGCTCGCATGTGATATTAATCACTCACTCAATCAATCACACACACGCGCGCACACACACACACACACACACACACACACACACACACACACACACACACACACACACACACAGGCACGCACATATACACACATCTGCAATCATGTAATCACAGCCTTTATAGCAACATTTAGTGCTGAACAGCGGCATTTGATTCAAACTAAAACGAAAACAGACATACAGATGCACGGTTCTGCTGGAACCAGACTCAAACTATGTCTATCATTAAAAAATAATTAGTATGTATGTCAATTGGGGTTGGTTTATATATAATATATTGATCATCAATTAGAAAATGAACATTAAGGTGTGAATTCAAACTACACAAACCGTATACTGCCATTATCCACTTCATCTTATTTATCATTTGAGAAATCAACATTGGCTCATCTCCTCCTCTTCAATGTTTAATGGATGACTGACAAAAATAGTTAGAAGTAGTTTATAAAATGGTAATGAGCCTGATGTGTGTTGTAATAAATACACGTGCATCATGGTCGTATATTGATGTCTAGTGACACAGCAAATATATGATAATGTAATTAATAGCAGGGAGCAGTAGTGTGGCTGCATAAATAAATTTGCTCATTAACTATGAAAATTGCATCATTGCCTCATGCGTTGACGCTTTTATCCAAAAGCAATTACACACGTTCTAACTTGAAGGTAAGGGTAAGAATGCTGGGTCAGCCATGACAAAGTGCCTCAAGCAATGAGGTATTAGGGTCTTGTTCAAGGGACCATGAGGTAACCCACGTGGATACAGGGGAAACATGATAACTTCACCCAGAGTGGGATTCGAACCTGGATTCCCAGCGCCAGAGGCAAACATATTAAGCCACCGTGCCGCCCCATTGCTTAAATTCTAATCCAAATTAATTAAAAGCTCGAAATAATTTTTAAATACAGAGATTGTGAAAAATATACTGCAGACACACTATAAACAGAAACATCACACTTTGAGTCCCAATAGTTTGGAAGTCTTTCTATAGTTTGAACCAGGTGCTGTAGTTAAAGCACCAGTCATTCATTTTGACAGACGTACAGCACATGTGTGTGGGACATATCAAACAGTTCAGCAATGATTCCAATGTGAGTGTTTCTCTTCCAAACAGACAGATGGCAGAACAACAGAGACTAGTCGGAAGTAGTGTTGAGTAAAGGTGATTTGGCATGTTGCCCTGTGTTTTCCAGCAAGTTCTCCAGGCCCCCTAAGGATGTGAGAAATAACTCATCAATCCAAGGCAGACAAGTCAGGCATGCCAGAATGCCAAATGTGGACTAGAGATATCAGATAACCATGGGCTTGGGCTAACATTTAACTGCCCCCCTAGGAAAAGGCTGAAGCACTGGGCCAAAATCTAATACACAGTCACAAGTTAAAGCCTTGATTTCTGTACACAGAATTATGTCAGATTAATTCGAACTAAAGAAAAGAAAGATTGAACAGCGCTTAACGCAGAAAAACTAAATCTTTTGACTTCATACAGTTACATGTATTATACACACAGCAGCACCATTTTATTTCTTTATTTCTCCACAATAACAGCACTTTGTGTGTCAATTCTTTTTCATTAAAGTTGATTTTTGGTGCCTGGTTGTAGAAAATATGTGAAGTAAATTAATTCCAATTGAAATATCAACAGCCGACCTAACCAATAAATTAACAGGGTGTTGTAGGGCTATGTCAGACAGCTAAATCAGTGATTGCTTGGCCACTTACTTGAGCATTGCTTCAGATTACATCAGATTAATATATAGCTCTTTCTTTAATTTAAACGTAATTCAGTGAATGTTGAGGGACTCAATGGTTTATTACCTGATTAATAATGAACTACATTACTATATTTGTACTTTTTCCTGCTCAAAAGAGATGCCACTCATCCCAAACAAATGAGATGGACTATTCTTCAGTTACGTGGTTTTGATGTGCCATTCACACAAAGCACATAAGTAGCTAATTATTCGGACTTAATGAATTACACTCTTAAAGTGTAATGCTAAAGACATTAAGAAGAGTTAACCACTTGATACACAATCTAAAGGATAAGTATAATATCATTTCTTGCAGCAATTTATGTCAGTGATGACTGAAATAGGTCTACATCGTGACCTTAAATCTAACTGTTGTTATGGAATCAATAATAAAGTCTATATTGCCTACTGTACTTACACACAGGAGTGTGTCCTCCACACTTAACCCCTCTGTACAGTGAAAAGCATACACACACACTGAGTGAAGTGAGATTACGTGCCCGGAGCAATGGATCAGTCCTGTACACCGCGTCCGGGGGGCAATTGGTGTTAGGTGCCTTGCTCAAAAGCACTTCAGCCTTTGTACTAGGTGGGAGTGGGAATAGAACCAGGGACCTTCGGGTTGCGAGGCTGGTTTCTTAACCATAAGCCTACATGATGGCCTGATGGTTAACATGCCTGCCTCTCAGAATCCCAATCTGCGTGGATTTTTAATGTTCCCCATGTTTCTGTGTGGGTTTCCTCCCACAGTCCAAAAACATGGATTCAAGGTAAATTGGCTGCTCTAAATTTCCCCTTCACTGTATAGCAATAGGTTGGCACTCTGTCCTGGATGCATATGGCCAGTGCCCAAAATGTTTTCCCCTGGATGAGCATGGGCATGTCCCCATCCCATAAATAAGACTGTGATGGGGAAAATCATTATTAAAGGGGCTGGGTATCAGACCATGAGTGTGTTATGTGTACAGTTTCAGTCATACAGAAAACAGTACAGTGGGTATAACATGTAAAACCTTACTGTATATAATATGATGGTGCTGATGTGAAAGGATGAGCAAGTTCTACACTTGCTGCAGCATGTCCTGACATGTAGAACCAACGCTACGGCTACTGATGACCAAACGTGGAGGATGCAAAAAGTAACCATGCCGAGCTTCGTAGCTGAAGACACATGTTTCCATACATGTTTGGATACTTTTAAACGTTTATACAAATACAAGCCTTTATTATAAAGCATGAAACAGACATTAGATAGTTACCCACACCATCATGCTCACTGTCATTTCATTTATTCATTATCCTCTATTAGGGTCGCGGTGGGGTTCCCCATTCCCATCCAGGGGGAGAACGTTTCGGGCGCTGGGCAGATACACCCAGGACAGGGCGCCAACCTATTGCTGGGCACAGGCACGCACGCATACACAGGGCAATTTGGAGAACTCAATTGACTTGTTCCATGTTTTTGGACTGTGGGAGAAAACCCACGCAGACACGGGGAGAACATGGACACTCCACCCAGATGGGGATTCGAACCGGGAATCCCTAGTGCTGAGAGGCGAGCGTGCTAACCACTAAGCCACCGTGCCGCCTGCTCACACAGCCACGAACCTTTAAAATACAAGATCGCCTTGAGAAATCACCATTTCATCTCGATCATCAACCAAGCGCGATCTCTCTTACCAGATCGAGTTCTTTATTTTGATCTGCAGAACCCCCGATTCAGCGCCCTGCAGTCCTGCGGGAACGTGGCCCGGCTGAGTATTTGTGGTAGATCCTGAATCGGGGAGCTGTCCTGTTTCGAGTTGTTGCTCTTCAGCCATGGCGAGGAGGTGATCCGGGATTGAGGACGAGACGCTCTAACACGCAGGCCTCGACCTGCACCTCGAAAACGACCCGATCCCCCGAATACGGCACGTCATGCTGAGTCGTGGTCCGCTGCTCGATCCGGAGCCGTGAGAGCGAAACGCGTCCAGGTCGTGATTTCGCGGCAGCCTCCCAGCTCAGCATCACAGGGCGAGACTGGCGTGCGCTCGGTGCAGCAGGGGATCCAGCACACGAGCAACCTGCTCCGTCAATTTGCCCCCCCCACCCTACCCCACACACACGCTCGCCCCCCCAAGTCTGTCTGTCTGCCAGGCACGGAGTGCGGATCACGCATGCGCACTGAAGGAACAACACCGACCCCGGCCTGTCGCGTCCAAAATAGCAAAGATTCTGCTTCATTTTTTTTTTCTCGGCACAAAATAAACTTCACCCAACAATTTAACAACCGCGTTAGCCATAAATATGCTCGAGTGACAAGCAAATCTGTTCATTTAAAAATAAATTCGTGTGTAAATATTTTTGTATCGTCGAATAATAATTTGACCAAATAAAAACTTATTCCCCTATTATGAATAAAATAACCTATTGTGTTTATAATTTTCAATATAAGTCATTGTCCTCACTATACACGATGGAACTGGATTAATTATGTAAATTTGTATTGCAATTTTTATATTTGGATTTTGTTTACACATACAAATATTATTTACAAATAATATTTAATAGTGTAAGCCCTAACTATATATATATATATATATATATATATATATATATATATATATATATATATATATATATATATATATATATATATATATATATATATAACTTTTAATTGTAAAAAAACACACGTATTTATTTTGAAACATTGGAAGTAGATTACATGAATTTTTGGTTTATCCGACAACATTAACATATGACTGAACAATTCTTTAAAAAGTCTTAAATGTTGACTCTTACCGCTTTGAGTTATAAAAATACTTTTATTTACAAGGACTTTTATGCTATCCAGTTGCTATGCAACAGCCACGCTGTTAGGAAACAACATGGCGGAAAAAGTAAGACCTGCGTTCCAAGTGAGTTTTAATAAATGTAAATACTTTCTATATACTTAATTCATTTATACTTAAACATACTATGTTTGTGTTAAAAAAGAACAATAATGTGCTTATCGTAGTGAAATTCAGGTTGAAGAAATGTAGACATGAAAAATGCAATTAAAGTCCATCCACGATTAAAAAATACATTTTGCAAAAGATAATTGAAGATAATAATAATAATAATAATCTTTTTTTTTTTTTTCCAGGCCAAAAGACCTCAGTCCTCCAGCTCTCGGCGACCTCCAGGGTCCAGACTGGTAAACCGACCTGCTACTGCTCCAACAGAAAAAAATCCTCCTAAAATAGACCTGCTGGCCAAAGAGGAGGAATACAAGTATGTAAGGGGCAAAAAGGCTTTGTTATTATTACCAAAGCATTACACATATTTTATATATTTGCTGTACACAGTCATTTAGACTCACATTTTATATGATGCAAACATGTTAATGATGGTGCACATACAGTACAATAAAAGTACTAAAAACTTACATGGCCCTCATTGTTTTAGGCGTCTTAATGCACAACTTGAAGCCAAAACAGCTCAGGTGGTTCGCCAGGCGGAAGAAGTTATGGTAAGAATAAATCAACTCTTAATTACACTTCTCAGAATCATTATTAAATGTATAGTAAATACAAGAAGCATTTTAATTTAATTTACTTAGAGGGAACGAAATAAGGTTCTGTCAAAGCCGATCTCCAGCCACCTGACTCGTGATATTGCAGAAGACTGTAAAGAATTTGGGTAAAGATAATTATAATAATAATGATTATAAATCAGTACATATTTGATTAATTTATGTAACAATCTAATTTATAAATGTCTTTTTACAGGGATTGTATCCCCTCAGTGAAACAACCTACAATGAAGGTAACAAATAAAAAACATTCAAAACATTAGGTAGTTACTTTAGTTCATGTTTTTACAAGTGTTGCATCTTGTAGGCAGTGATAAAAGATAAGTCTGCAAAAGCAGGATGTTCAACCAGACCTTCTTCAGGTCACAAAAAAATACCACAGTAAGTAAAAAAAACAGAGTACAGAGTAAACTATTTACAGTCTCATTGCTGATCTGTGTTGCATGTTACACTTTTTATTTTAGGAAAAAGAAACCAACAGCAGCTGATAATGTTGCCATACCTGAGGAATTTGGTGATTTCTCACTGGCCAAAACAATAAGTTACCTCGAGGGGCAGGAAAATGAAGACAGCGCAGATGAGCAACAAGAGGATGATATCATGCCAAACATTGGGGAAGAGGTAGCATCAGGTGGGTGATACCTGGTTCCCATTATATAGTATTTACAATTAACTTTTGTTATAGCCTGCAATAGAAAAAGGATTAACTGTGGAGTCAACTATGTTCAACTTTCAGAAACTGTCAATCCACTGAACTGACACTTACAGGCATTTTTATTAAAAGGTCCAGAAGACAATCAGTCAATTTTCCCTATTTTTACAGTTAATTTGTTATATTTCAATTTAAAAAAAATGAAAGACTAAAGTAAGCTGACAGCTGATATACACTACGGGCTGACAGCTGAATATACAATAGGCTAGCATGAGACTAGGCTGGGCTATAAAGTGCAATAATTCAGCAGAAATCTAAATCAAATAAAGTCCTCATCAATCTTGTGGCTGTAATGTTTTTTTTTTTGTAATAACTAAACTCAACTTAAACTTGCGTGTGTGTCTGTGTGAGTGAATGTGCCCAGCAATAGGTTTAGCAATATCACCCTGTCTTGGGTGGATCCGCCCAGCGCCCGACACACTCTTCCCAGGATGGGCATGGGGAACCCCCCACAACCCTAGTAGAGGATTAAGCAGAATACAATTAATAAATGAATGAACGAACGGAAAAGCAATGAAGCATAAAAATCACCAAATACTTGAAACATGTTAAAGTAATAGCGATACAACTGGCTAAAGGCATTGGGAAGCATCAAACTAACTAGATCACGTTCCATGTATTATGCAAATGTTCCAATAATTGTACTTTTTCGTATCTTCTTAGAAGTTCAAATACGCATTTTGAAGGCTAAGCTACGAGTAATGCAAGAAGAACTAAACAGTGTTTCCAATGAATGCAACAAGAGGGTAAGCTGTTTGATAAGAGATTTGAGGTCTAAGTAAGTTTTTGGTAACTTGTACACAGGTTAACATATTTAGTGCTAAAACACTATGATGGTAAAGAGGCCTTTAAACATAAAGTCAGCTGTGATGATCAGAATAGGGCTAAACAATTCATTTTCTTAAGGGGCCGTAAGGGGACTGTTGTGGGGAACCAAACCAAACAGCTAAATAGATACATGATATATATGCATTACTTTTAATTTAAAGATGACAAAACCCCCCCCCCCCCCCCCCCCCCCCCCCCCCCCCCCCCCCCCCCCCCCCCCCCCCCCCCCCCCCCCCCCCCCCCCCCCCCCCCCCCCCCCCCCCCCCCCCCCTTCTCATTGTCTAAGGATGATGAAAACAAAGAGTTGAGCAGCAGACTGAAGGAGGTGGAAGAGGATCGAGCCAGACTGCAAAAAACCATGAATGCACAACAAGCTCAGTTAGAAAAACACAGAGCTCTAGCTGAAGACAACAACAGATGCTGTGCCAGTCTGCGGCAGCAGGTGACCACGTTGCAGAAGGTGAGACTGCACAGAGAGAGAAGTCTAATGACTCAAACAAGTTGTTGAACACCCTGCAAAGTGGTTATAATAGGCGTCATTAGTGCCATCCAGTGGTAAAGTGAGCAAGCTGGGTATTTCAAACCTCTAACAGGGAAAAGAATCTACTACTTGGGTGATCCCACAATCAGACCCAACTTAATAAAAAATATGTATGAATATAGGGCAGTGTGAATAAAATCAAGCAATGAATAAGTTTAAGGAAAACTACAAACGATTAAATAAAACTACACTACATACACAAAATGTACAAAAACAAACGTCTTATAAATATTTATGTGCTATGTCAAGCTGGTACATCAATTTTATATGTCCTTATTTTTAATAGTAATAACACCTGCTGATTTTAATAAAGTAGGAGAAAACAATACTATGCTTTTTAAACCCTCATGTAACAATGAAGGTCAACACAGCTGTTTATGTTGCATTTAGACAGAAACAGCCCTAGGCATGAACATTTGACATGGTAGGCCAATAATGTGAAGCTACATTATACACTATGTGTATCTGAATATGGAGAAGCAATGTATAAATGAGATTCAACACTGATAGTCTGATAATCTAGACTCCTGCTTTTGAAACTCCACCCAGATTGGGATTTGAACCTGGATCCCCAGTGCTGAGAGGCAAACGTGCTAATCACTAAGCCACCGTGCAGCCCGCCCCTTTAATATTATCAGATAGAATTTCCATGTCCCTTAACCCTTATTGCTCCAGGGTCCTGGTATTATGGTGTACTCAATACTAAGTGGAGTTATTAGGAGTGACCTAATAATAATAAACAATACAAGATTTCACTTTAAAACTAAAGGATTTACATTGTGGGGATCAGCATCCCCACAATTACACAAGGTCTCCACATGTGTGTGCAAACTGTTTTTGGTCCCCACAATATACAGTATAATTGTACACACACACACACACACACACACACACACACACACACACACACACACACACACACACACACACACACACACACACACACACACACAGTTTATCTCAGGTGTGTGCGGTTATGTTTCAAGGCAATACAGATGCCATATTAATAGTTTTCAGAAGGTAAACAGATGTTTTTAGCTGCCTGTCTGTGTGTAACTTGCAGGAGCTGGAAGGGGTAAAAAGGGCACACAAGCAAATTTCCAGCAGCCACAGTGCTATGGAAGTGAGGTTGAACAGAGCTCTGGAGGAGGCAGAGAAGAGCAAGGGTGAACTGAACAAGCTCAAGCAGAACAGTAAGGTACAGAATATTTGTTGGATACAAAATGTAATACAAGCACTTGTGCCTGTTGTTATTTTTTTTACTCTAAAATGAAATTGTACCATGTTTTAATATTTTCCATACATTTTGATGTACAGGAATCTGCAAACCGGGAGCAGCAGCAGATTGAAGCTTTACAGACTGAAACCAAAAAGCTGGAGAAACAAAAGACTGAACTTATCAATGGATTTAAAAAGCAGCTGAAACTTATTGATATTTTAAAAAGGCAGAAGGTGAGTTGTCGTCATGCTTTGTTTATTACACTGAACTTGTGTTTATCACAATGTAATCAAAAGTCAACTTATGTCTAATTTTGAACAGCTGCACTTTGAAGCTGCAAGGATGTTGGCCTTTACAGAGGAGGAGTTTATGAAAGCCCTCAACTGGAGCAAGTCATAAGGCTTTTTCTGATCAAAGACTTCTGGCAACTTGACAGGTCTTTGTGAGACTATAGCCATTCTGGTTTTTTCCTGTTTGCATTTGGACCACAAGTAGGAATGTTAAAGTTGTGTAAACTTGCTAACAGATCAGGTTGTTGTGCTCCTTGTTATCTCTTCATGTTGATTTGCTGGGTGCTGGATGCTTTATTGGACAACTGGATTTGACTTTCATATATGTGCGTGCGTGCGTCTGTGGACCTTGTATACTTCTACATCACTTAAGCAAAAGATTATGAAACACATTATAAAAAATCCATTGTTGCAAAAATGCTCACAGTTATTCATTTTAAATCCATTTTTTAAAGAAATAAGATAAAACTATAGATGTGTTTTATTTTTTACATTATTTTTAGTATATGCACCAGAATCAATAATGATTACAACTAAATGTTTAATACAACTAAACACTAAATGTTAAAAATAAAAATGTTTTAAATTTCTTTTCACAAATCAATTTTAATATTTAATAAAACCAGTTGAGTAGAATAAGCAGAATACAGACAACGTTTCCTCAGTAATCTGCAACAGGCAGTGTGACGATTCTGGTAAACTCCTCGTAGTAAACTCTGCCATCAGGGCCAACGTTAGCCTCCTTAAACAGCTCATCCACTGTAAATTATGACAGAAAGAGTTTATTTTTTCAGTGAGGCCTTATGTATGTCAGAACTGAAAATGTGACGATTAAGAAAAGTCTATAAGACAAAACCCCATCCATTCTACCAAGGCAGCGCTGCACTCATCACTGAAAAGACATTGTGTTAACTAACTTCTGTTCAGCTTATGGCACATTAGAGAATCCTCCTCCTTTACAACCAGCACCCTGAGTCACAGACTATATTTATGGAATTTGTTTATGTTCAGGTTTTGATGCAGATCATTGTTTCAGGGTAATGGTACAACACCACATCAGTTTTTAAGCTCCTTCCAACCTCATGAAGTTCATAAAGCCTGTCTCAGAGATCACTGAACATAATATGAGGCAAACAAAGTGGACAGGTCACCGGCCCATCGCAAGGTAAACACAAAAACTCATTAAGCCCATATAAAATATCTAATAGGAAATTAGAGCTTCCAAAAAACACTTCACACATGGTGAGAACGTGCAAAACACACACAGAAAGGAGCTTGTCTAATCTTTCTGTAAATAAAAACAACATTTTCATGAGATGCCAGTTACTGAGCTGCTGTACCACACAATATGTCTTAAACTGCTGTGCCACATTTATTCATTCATTCATTATCTCCCGCTTTATCCTCTATTAGGGTCGCGGTGGGGTTCCCCATGCCCATCTAGGGGAGAACGTCTCGGACGCTAGGCGGATAGACCCAGGACAGGGCGCCAATTCATCACTGGGCACACACTCACTCACACAGACACACTCTAAATGGGGCAATTTTGAGAATTCAGGCACGCACCCACTTAGCTTCTGAGATCAGACGGGATCAGGCGTGTCCGGGTGGTTATGGCCGTTAGCGTGCCACATTTAAATGTGCACAATTTAATAAATTTAATAAATAGTGAAATCCTTTGCTAGAAACACAGAGAATGCCAATGAACCCTCCATCATGGGTTTTCCTAAATTTTTTTTACGGACACTGTAGTTTCATTCTTGATATACACCTATAAGCAAATAGTGGGCCTAATTATTGAACCCCACAAAGGAGGACTTACACATCTATAGAATGTGGTGACTTTCAAAAAGACCAAGATGACATTAATTCCACTTATACAAGCCTATTTTATTCTTGCAGCATTGCCTGGATTAGGAGCTTAATAAATAAACATTTGATTTTGTCATGTATTGGACAATTTAGCCCTACGTTCAGCCCCTTGAAGACACAGGCAAAGCATATTACAAAAGGAATCTATAAGCTTAGTGTTCTTCCAAAAATAAATTCAAAAGCCAAACAGTACCTTCTTTATCAGTAAGTTTCTCCCCCAATCCTGTGAGCTTGGCACGAAGTTCTGATGCCAGGATGTAGCCTTTCTTCTGCTTGTCGGTCATGCGCATCGCCTCCAGAATCTCTGTCTTGGGATCCTCTTGCTGCATTTGCCTGTGCATGATGGTCAGGAAAGTGGAAAAGTCCAACTCACTGATTTTCTCTGATTTAGGCAGATAGGGGTAGAAAAAGATTTTAAAATATAATGTTTTAAGTGTGTGTTATAAGCTGATGTGAATGTCCACATACAGTTTATATTGGCCAGTTTAAAATGCACCTAGAAGGTAAACAGAAGGATGTGTAACATATTACTGTACCTATTTTATGGTTCTGCAAGTGTCTGTCCACCTCACCGTAGGTGGGACTGGTGCCCAAAGATCGCATCACTGTTATGAGATCCTTGGCCTCAATTTTCCCCTTCCGTTTTTTATCATACAAGGAGAAACATTCTTTGAATTCTGAATGAAGACAAGTAATGTTATTATAACAATAGATAAGATCTGTTGCTCTTCCCCATTAGAGGCCTAATTATAAAACCTTTGCTTACCGTTTATCTGAGTCTGAGACAGAAACTTCGCCTGAATGAGAGTTTAAAAACGTACTAACGTTAGTAACCAACATGTCAATGTAAATTAGTAAATTATTACAGATCAGAACCTACCATTGTTAGTGGTGTGGGTCTTCTGTAGCTTCGACAGGTGTCTTCCTGGATCCTCCCTTGCTACATTTCAGACATGATCTAAAGTCCACTACAGTGATGACGTAATTGATAGCCTTGTTACTGGAGAAACAGTGATATATGACACTGCCTATTAGAATGTGCTCTCAATGTCTACTCTCTCAGTGGCATGTATACAACCTGGTTACTGTGCTCTGCAAAAAAGTCAATTTCCTTTGCATATACACTTTCATTTCAGACCCTTAACCCTCATTGCTCCAGTTCTTTATAAGTCACTCTGAATAAAAGCATCTACTAAGTGACAAAATCTCTGTAGATATAAATGTAAAATTAAATTAATTTTATTAATTTCAAAAAGGGCGGCACGGTGGCTTAGTGGTTAGCACATTCGCCTCTCAGCGCTAGGGATTCCCGGTTCGAATCCTCATCTGGGTGGAGTTTCCATGTTCTCTCCGTGTCCGCGTGGGTTTCCTCCGGGTTCTCCGGTTTCCTCCCACAGTCCAAAAACATGGATCAAGTCAATTGAGTTCTGCAAATTGCCCCATATAGAGTGTGTTTGAGTGAGTGAGTGTGTACCCAGCGATGGATTGGCGCCCTGTCCTGGGTCTATCTGCCCAGCGCCCGAGACGTTCTCCCCTGGATGGGCATGGGGAATCCCACCGCGACCCCAATAGAGGATAAAGCGGGTGATGAATGAATGAATATAATATAGATACAATATCTCCATTTTTTAAAATAGACATAACATAACATAATATATATTTTTTAATTACAAAAAATACTGTGAATAAATAATAGCACAAAGCTTCCTTCTATAAACGGTGACCCACAAGTTATACAATTTATTAATTTAAATATAAAGCCTTTGTAGATATTTTACAGAATACAGTTACAGCATCATCGTTAAGTATACATCAATCAAAGAGAAAAGTTGAAAATGTAATGCATCAGATAAAGTTAAAGAACAACTCAAACCCTAATCACAATTTAAATAAATGACAAGGTGGCCGTTGTCAGACAATAATAGATATGATGTCTGGAATTTTTGCATATCCATATCTTACACAGCACCTTCAGCATGAACTTGTGTAGAACTATGTAGAATAGTATTATGGGACACATATTACATTTACATGTTTAATGGCATGGCAGAAACTATTTCCAATTTGCAGCTCTAACAACTTTTACCCTTTTGGAATGACGTTTTACAAAACTTTGGAGTGTTTCTGTGATAATCCAATTCTGTGATAAAGAACAACTGTGAAATAAGATAAGTGAGCCTGGTGCACAATCCCATTGTTTTCGATTGATCCAAAAGGTGTTGATGGGGTTGAGATTAGGATCCTAAACAAACTAGTCAAGTTCTTTTTCAGCAAACCCACACAATCATGGAGATTGCTTTAATGCACTGGGGTGTCTTGTCTGGTACAAAAAATAACCTTTCCTAAACTGTTCTCAGAAGATTAAAAGTATACAATTGTCAAATTTCTTACACCTCATCTAAGAACTTGATTGTGAACACTTGAAACAACTAAGCATACTGCTTAGAGGTCCAATACTTCCAATACTTATTTATATTGTGCATATGACAGCTAGGTTAATACAGGCTTCTTCGAAGCAAGACAATGCATATTTCTTTAAAAAGTGCAACATCACAATTTTTGTACTCCAAGTACGAGCTCTCACATAAAACACAATTAGTCAATGTAGTTTCCCCTTCTGTAAATTATGAGTCTTAATTTTTTTTACACAATAAGTCCAAGTTTTGGTAACACTTTGGGTTTACATTTTAGGGAATAAACCAGTGGTTCCCACCCCTACAATACTAAAGCCATGCATACTGTAAACTGATTTCCTAATAATCAGTTATTCTTAGTACGTGGAAATATTAAAATTTGTTTTTTTTAGCAAAAAGGCGCACAATGTTATTTACAGGTCATAATTGATTATCAGGATTCTAGGATAAAAACAAATATTCCATCATGTCCGACCAAAAGTAGACCTATTTTATAATATACATGCTAACAGAAGTAGATTGAAAATGTCATGTATCATGATTGGGAATTGCTTTTTAATTTTCCTATTAAACTAGCAATATCAAAGGTTGAATGTCTGTTCTAAATATTGTATTAATTTATTTTTGAAAGAGACATTCAAACTTGTTTTTTGCTTGTTTAATAGGAAAATTAAAAAGAAATTCCCAACCATCTTCACTTCCAAGATGGTAACTCCACAATATTCAGTTAGTATAATACAGATTTTGCCAAAGTAGCTTTTAAAGCAAAATACAAAACTTATTTGAACACTCTCTGGACATTTAGAAAGTGAAAAGGATAGAAATCTTAATACAAAAAAAAATCCTAAATTGTGATTGGTTTCCTGGGCTGAAGTGCTATATAATCCTAACTTCCTTTAATGTGTAATGTGTAGTATGACCAAGGCTCTGGCACATAGATGATACCAGGGTATTTTTTACGCAGAACAACATCATTCCATAAATAAATAATCCAAACAATTACCAGACCCAGTGTAATAATGAAGTTGTACAAAAGAAAGCGTCCATTACTGTCCAACACATAACCCTTTTGTTTCTGTCGCATCACTGTGGCAGCCATAGCAAAGAAAGTGAAGATGTACAGAACAAAGATTTGACCTTCAGTCACTAGGTACCTGCAACATATAAAATACATAGTATTTTAATAATATAAACATTATTCTGACCTTTTAAACACATACACTATACAGAATAGTACACTATATACATACACTTCATAAATGTATTTATCTTAAGTGGGACCAATGCAAATGATCTCTTTCTCTCTCTCTCTCTCGCTTGCTCACATACACACTCTATGTATGTATGTATGATACTGAAAGTGAAGGGAGTGAGATTTAAATCAGGGGTCTCACTATAACTTGAGCTTTAAACAATTGGTTTTAAACACTTACAAATCAATCACATTATTATGAATGACTGCAGAAAGTACTAGCAAACTTAAAAAAATATTTGGGGTAAAAGCAAAATTTTTTCAGAGAACAGTATACAAAATACATTTCAACAATAAAAAAAAATCAAAAATATTTGGTAGTTAGATGAAAAGTAAGATTTTTTAAAAATAATTTTTATAATATTTTTTTAAAATAATTATTATGTCGGGCGGCACGGTGGCTTAGTGGTTAGCACATTCGCCTCTCAGCACTAGGGATTCCCGGTTCAAATCCCCATCTGGGTGGAGGAACCCCCCCGCAACCCTAATAAAGGACAAAGCGGAAGATAATGAATATATGGATTATTATGTCACTTGGCATATCTGCATACATGTATAATCACAATAGTATTTCTAATTTATCAAAGTGTTAAGTCACTAACCAGTAATACACAGCACTGGGGATCAACAGCAGCCAACCAGACCGTGGCATTTTCTCCTCTCTGGATTGTGTGAAACAGCCAGTAAAATAGAAGAAGAGGATAAGAAAGAATGGGATATACCTGCAATAAAACAAAAAGCTGTTTAAAATGAGGGGCTTTGATACAGTATTTCTTGAGTAACCTATAATATAAGCTAAATTGGCACCCAAATCAAATCTGAACTTTTTAAGAGAACTTGCATTAATATTCCCCTCTTTAAATTTTTAGACTTGAAATTCATTTCCTTGTGATTGAATTAAATGCAAATCTATAGTCTCTCCCTTCCCTCTCCTTTAATAAGGTGGCCAAGCAGTGATATGTTTTAGATGGACGTGATGCTTCACAATAAACATGCATGTTCATATTTTAATGACTATTCGAATATGACAATAACAATTCCAGTTAAATAATTAGTAGGCCAACACATTTCGAGGTTAAATCATTGGAATACTGTAATTATATTTCCAAAATGACTTAATGTAATTTAATCTTAATTTTTATTACTTATTAACATAAAACTCCTAAGATTAAAAAAAAATTATAAAATTTGTCATCCAACCAAAATGATCAAAGCAAAAAGTATTTTACTAACCACATTGAATGTCCCAAATGCTCATCATAGTAATATAGAAGCTCAAAGGAGTCAATCTGAAAGTTAAAAACAAAATAAGACATAGGACAAAATACAATTCACATACTATATACGCTTACAAAACAATTATAGATGTATTTTTTTTATTAAATCCTTTAAAAAACATTATTTGGCCTGACCAGTAGCTTTTATATTATTACTTATTATATATATAACCCAATATATACATTTTTGTAAGGACTAGATAACAACAGTAACAAGCACATCAATTCACGATATACTAAAGATAGCGAAGTCACTAATAACCAGTGAAAAAAAAACGTACATTCACTCTTAATAAAGCCCATCCAGAAGAGAACGTTTCGGGCGCTGGGCAGATACACCCAGGACAGGGCGCCAATCTATCGCTGGGCACACACTCACACAGACACGCACGTATACACACTCTATATGTGGCAATTTGGAGAACACAATTGACTTGATCCATGTTATTGGACTGTGGGAGGAAACCCACGCAGACACGGGGAGAACATGGAAACTCCACCCAGATGGGGATTTGAACCGGGAATCCCTAGTGCTGAGAGGCGAACGTGTTAACCACTAAGCCACCGGGCCGCCCTTTAAAAAACAATTAATAAAATTAATTGGTCATAAGTATGCATTAATCTGGATTTATGAGTTTACCAGTGAAGCTGGTTTCAGGTCCTTTATGATGGGATTTTCACGGACAGGCAGGTGTAGCTGGTAGCCACTAAGGATCAGGCGATGGTTGACGGAGTCGCCCACTAAGTGGATGCTGGCACCCATGACGAAAGTAATGATGCTCAAATATACTGCTGTTCTGGGTAGTGTGGTGGTACTTCTCTCTATTAGCTTCAACACATAAGGGTCATGAGTGTTAAACGTTTTTAGTAAAATCATTTTTTATAATTTTTATTAGGTAAACAATAATATTACATATGGAATCAACCAAACCAAAATAGGCAGAATATAACATGCACCTTAAGCAGCAGAAATGCTGTAATGATGTTGTAAGCCATATGGAAATAATCTCCAGCACTGGGCTTGTTCAGGGGAAACCATTCCAGAGGCAATATAATCTTAAAAAATAATTACAAATAAGCAGCAGGTATTTTATATGTAATATCATATCTTAACATTAAAGTAGCACTGTGACAGTTATTTATAAAAGCAATTTTTCCAAAAGTTTTTAAAACAGTTGATTACCATCACAATAGGCCTTCCAAAATCCAGAATCCAGTTCTGAACAGTAAAAGAAAGCCAGAGGTCAAGATGAAACTGAGATTGGGATGCTGTCGTAGTGATTTTTTCTCTCCCAATTGGACTATCCAAAAAAAAGAAGACATAATAAATCATTAATCTCTCTTTTCTATAATAACAATAATAATATATGGCAGCACTGTGACTTAGTCCACCTCTTAGCACTGGGGTTCCAGGTTCAAATCCCAATCTGGGTGGAGTTTCCATGTTCTCCCTGTGTCTGCGTGGGTTTTCTCTGGGTTCTCCGAGTTCCGCCCACAGTCCAAAAACTTTATTCAAGGTAAATTAAATGCTTTAAATTGCCCCATATAGTGCGTGTTTGTGTCTGTGTGAGTGTGTGCCCAGCGATAGATTGGCACCCTGTCTTGGGTGTATCTGCTCTGCTCAGTTCTCCCCTGGATGAACATTTATGGATGCACTTTGTATTTACATTTGGTCATTTATTGGACACTTTTATCCAAAGCGACTTACAAGGTGAGCACAGGGTTAATCACAACAGCCCTGGAGCAATGATAGTTAAGGGTCTTGCTCAAGGACCCACATTGGTAACTTCAGTGGACCTGGGATTTGAACCACCAACCTTCAGATTGACAGCCCAACACCCTAAACACTGAGCTACCAAGCCCAGTGGTTTGTCCAGTTACAGACTGTAAAGCATCTGTTTCTCAGTGACACCATCGTATTTGTTGGTGCACAGTTTGAATTATGGGCATCAGTGCAAATAATGAATGGATTATTTAGAATGCTGCAAACAAAATGCTCATGAATTAGACAGAGAATTATTATTCCGGCGGCACGGTGGCTTAGTGGTTAGCACGTTCGCCTCTCAGCACTAGGGCTTCCCGGTTTGAATCCCCATCTGGGTGGAGTTTTCATGTTCTCCCCGTGTCTGCGTGGGTTTCCTCTGGGTTCTCCGGTTTCCTCCCACAGTCCAAAAACATGCCCCATATAGAGTGTGTTTGTGTGAGTGAGTGTGTGCCCAGCGATGGATTGGCGCCCTGTCCTGGGTCTATCTGCCCAGCACCCGAAACGTTCTTCCCTGGATGGGCATGGGGAACCCCACCGTGACCCTAATAGAGGATAAAGCGGGAGATAATGAATGAATGAATTATTTTTCCAGCTTTAATATATATATATATATATATATATATATATATATATATATATATATATATATATATTTAGATAGATAGATAGATAGATAGATAGATAGATAGATAGATAGATAGATAGATAGATAGATAGCAGAACAGTGATCACGTGATCACATGACCAGCATGCCAACTGTCAAAATTCGAGATATTACAAAGGTGAATGAAGATTCTCTACTTTTTAAATAACAACATGAGAAAGTCTCCTCCATGCCACAGACCTTAGGAAGGATGAAGGAAATCCATCTTGTCTTATTCGTTTGCGCATCATGCTTCCACTGCTGCTGCTGGAAACCAGTTTGCAAGCCGCTCAGTTCCCTAAACAAACCTAGATACCCGCCGAATGACGTCATTTCCGTTAAGTTGAACGTCACAACTTTTTTTTCCATAAATCCTGAGCTAAGTGAAGATAAAGTGTTAAAGTAAAAAGGAATGTGTTTTATGAACTTCAAAGCTATTATTATTTTGTAAAAGGCAGTGAAATGCGATAAAAATTAGGGCTTTCCAATTCAAAATAAAAGCCAATAGTTGACTTCTTATTAAAAATTTACAATACAGTACTTTATTCTAGTTGATAATACAGGATTAAAATTACAATCAATTTAATTAACCCTGATAAAATTTGAGCCTTCGAACTGATTAAACAGATTAGTGCTGGTACTGGTTTACTTAACATGATATGAATTATGTATGCATCTTTCCACTTAATCATATAATGGAGTCGCGGGGGGGGGGGGGTTGTCGTGTCTGTGGACTAATTGTTAACTAATTGTATGACTATAATTGATTGTACCTTTTAAGGCAAAAAGAAATAATCCAAATTGGATAACAATTAATAAATCACAATTAATTTGTTATTTATCACTGGTAATACAGCGACCCTGTTGTTAGTTAGCAACAATGATGGACAACAATGATGATAATGATGAACAGCCTAGTCGGATTCCCTCAATAATAAATGAAGAATATATTTAATATTACATATAACTAAATACTACATGCGGCACGGTGGCTTAGTGGTTAGCACGTTCGCATTTCAGCACTAGGGATTCCCGGTTTGAATCCCCATCTGGGTGGAGTTTCCATGTTCTCCCCGTGTCTGTGTGGGTTTCCTCCGGGTTCTCCGGTTTCCTCCCACAGTCCCAAAACATAGATCAAGTCAATTGATTTCTCCAAATTGCCCCATATAGAGTGTGTCTCTGTGCGTGTCTGTGTGAGTGAGTGTGTGCCCAGTGATAGATTGGCGCCCTGTCCTGGGTGTAAGTTTTGAAACCAGGCAGCGTGGACATGTTTTTTCTGTATAGAGTTTGCATACCATCCATCCATTATCTTCCGCTTTATCCTCTATCAGGGTCGCGGTGGGGTTCCCCATGCCCATCCAGGGGAGAACGTCTCGGGCGCTGGGCAGATAGACCCAGGACAGGGCGCCAATACATCGCTGGGCACACACTCACTCACTCACACAAACATACTCTATATGGGGCAATTTGGAGAACTCAATTGAGTTGATCCATGTTTTGGACTGTGGGAGGAAACCGGAGAACCCGGAGGAAACCCACGCGGACACGGGGAGAACATGGAAACTCCACCCAGATGGGGATTCGAACCGGGAATCCCTAGTGCTGAGAGGAGAACGTGCTAACCACTAAGCCACCGTGCCGCCCGAGTGTGTATACATTTATTGTTATTTATTGTGTTGCTTATATAGTATTTTTATGGTTATAATTGTTGTAATGCTTTTTGGATATTATTTTGCATAGTGTTTGCCTATAAAGTTTATGCAATAAAGAGAGAAAAAGAGAGAGGGGAGAGGGAGGGAGAGAGAGATAGAACGCGAGCGAGCGAGGAGAGAGAGCAAGTTGTCTGTTATCTGAACCTCGCCGGCCACCGTACAGCACAAAAAGCATGGCGTCAGATTCGGATGATGAAGAAGACTTTGTTACTTATGGAACCCCTCTGGAGCCGCTGGAGGAAGGTGTTTAAACCTTATTTAATGATATTTCACAGAAGGAATCTGCCGAAAATCGATTGTGAATTCGAGAACGTGGTTGTAGTGTATAACCATGCTGCGTGTTTACTGCTGCATTATTATTTCCACCCGTTTTTAAACAGAGCTTCGGCGTGCTGTAACCTGCTTATATCGCTTTTAATTCTAGAAAAATAAATATTAGGAATATAATTGAGTACGTGTGCTTTTTACCCAAATCTAATTATGATTCATTGCATGTGAGGCCTAATCGTTACACTACGTATTCATTTATTAACTCTACTTGCTTTTTAGTTGCGTTGTTATCATTACCTTTACAGTTGGTCATTCAGCGGACGCTTTTATCCAAAGCGATTTACAAGTGGCACGGTGGCTTAGTGGTTAGCATGTTCTCTCAGCACTAGGGATTCCCGGTTCGAATTCCAATCTGGGTGGAGTGTCCATGTTATCCCCGTGTCCGCGTGGGTTTCCTCCGGGTTCTCCGGTTTCTTCCCACACTCCAAAAACATTGGTCAAGTCAATTCTCCCATATAGAGTGTGTTTGTGTGCATGTCTGTGTGAGTCAGTGAGTGTGTGCCCAGCCCTGTCCTGGGTGTGTCTGCATAGCACCCGAAATGTTCTCCCCTGGATGGGCATGGTGAATCCCCCCCCCCCTGTCAGAGTACAGGAGGTGTCATGATACAGCCCCCTGGAGCAATGAGGGTTAAGGGTCTCGCTCAAGGACCCACACTGTTAACTTCACTAGACCTGGGGTTTGAACCCACAACCTACTGATAGCCCAACACCCTAACTACTGAGCTACCACACTGCAATCAGTCAGCCTTACGGATCAGTTTGTATAGTCTGTTAGCATCTACCACCTTCAACCTTTTGCTTCAGCATGCAACAGCATAAAGAATATCACTCACCAACAGAGACTCATAGAAGATTCCGACCATAAGTTATCATAAGTAATCGGGTTGGATAATTATATAGTGTAGCCGTTTTGTCCATAACTACTGACTTGTGTTCTCTCATTTGTCTGAATGCAACAAGCATCTGCTAAATGACTTAATGTACTGTAATGGGAAATAAATGTAAATAAAATATTTACAGTACTTACAGTTAGTGTTTTGAAATGTGTGTGTGTGTGGGGGGGGGGGATTAATTTGAACCTAATATTTCTAATTCTTTTATAATTTGTGCAGATGAGCCCATTAAAAAGCCAATACCCATACAGGATCAAACGGTCAAAGATGAGAAGGGTCGTTATCAGAGGTTTCATGGAGCCTTTACTGGTGGTTTCTCTGCTGGCTATTTCAATACTGTTGGGTCTAAAGAAGGTAAGTTTAAATCAGTCTTGAGTTTCATACAGTTTATTAATATAATAACTTATTATTATTATTATTATTATTATTGGCACGGTGGCTTAGTGGTTAGCATGTTTGCCTCTCAGCACTAGGGATTCACGGTTCGAATCCCCATCTGGGTGGAGTTTCCATGTTCTCCCCGTGTCCACGTGGGTTTCCTCTGGGTTCTCCGGTTTCCTCCAACAGTCCAAAAACATGGATCAAGTCAATTGAGTTCTCCAAATTGCCCCATGTAGAGTGTGTTTGTGTGAGTGTGTGCCCAGTGATAGATTGGTGCCCTGTCCTAGGTGTATCTGCCCAGCGCCCGAAACGTTCTCCCCTGGATTGGCATGGGCAACCCAACCCATGGGCAAATATAGGATAAAGCGGAAGATAATGAATAAATTATTATTATTCAGTTTATTAATAAGTTTTTATGAGTTATTTATTTTCACATAGGCTGGGCACCCTCTACATTTATCTCTTCGAGAAATCAAAAAGCAGAAAGGCAAAATGTCAGACCTGAGGACTTTATGGATGAAGAAGTAAGTTTTTATTTTATTACAGTGGTATTAACATTGAACTATGTTATATTATCTATGTTATATTATTTGTTTGATTTATTAAGCAGGTAGGATTTGGGCTAAAGTACCCTCTTTATGAGATGTAAAATTGTAATTAATTAATAATTAATAAAAACCTGTTGTGCAGTTGTTGTGTAGCCCAACTAACTGTTTTTATAAAGCTAAGTAATTTAAATTAATTAACCAAATGTTTAATTTGGTCTAAAAATGCAAATTTTAGTTCCAGTGCAGGATATTTGTAGAATTATTGGTATATGTAAGCTTTTTGGATATTGTTTGCTGGTCATTTGTGATTGACTTCTGTTTTAGCAGTATCAGTACATTTCCTTATAGTGATATAACGGCTTAAAACATCATTTCATCCTGCAGGATTTTAGCGAGCATGGCATTGCACCAAAAGAGATTACTACCACAGCTGATTTTGCCTCTGGAAGGCCAGATCAAATCCGAGCCAAAGCCCGAGCCATTAGCTCTCTCACAAATCCGATTCCAGGAGACACTTTACTAGAAGAACTGATTGCTCCTGCACGGTACTTTATCACATCTTACCCCAATATTAAGTGGTAACTGAAACAGCATCATTCAATTAACCAGCTACATCTGTATTTTATTTATTTATATATCTTGAGTTTGTGTGTGTGTGTTCATTTTTGTAGATGCTTAAAACAGCAAGCATGAAGAAAGCATTTATAATCCTGTTTAACTGCTTTGTCCAGTGCAGTGTGTGAAATAGTGGATAAAAGCAGGGTTATGATTTTTAAAGTATTTATAAATGTGACATTACTTGTGGTTCAAGCTCATAATTCAGAAACAAATCACTACTGTGTTAAACTGTCTGTGTAACAGGTCATCTTTTGGAGTGCAACTTCTTAGAAAAATGGGATGGAAAGACGGGCAGGGGGTTGGACCCAGGGTGAAAAGAAAACCACGCAGGCAAAACACAGGTCAGCTCACATGCCTCATTAAAAACTCTAACAGCTTAATTTTTATATTTATCCTATGTAAATTGATTGTTTCTTTACTACAGATGTCAAAGTTTATGGATGCTCTTTGCCACCTGCTGGATCTGAGGAGTCAGAGGTGATTGAGATGCTGCAGCTACATTAGCACTATATAATATCAGATATCAGTTATTGCATAATTTCCGGTACTTCTTAAAATGACAAGTCTCAAATTGACAATAATCCAGTTATAGAGATATGATTGTATTCCCTTCATAAGATATTAAGTTCTTCAGTTCTTTCTTAATTTTATTTTAGGATTATACATTGCGGGGTTCTTCTGTTATGATTTAATCCCTAAATATAATTCTCCATCTAACTTTAATATGTGCATTGTAAATTTTTCAATTTAGCAGTGGAGTCAATAAAATTAATTCACGTTTGATTAATTTGAGTTAATGCAGTCATTAACTAAACACTGGAGAGGGTAATCATCATTAGCTGTTTCTAAATTTTTAATAGGTAATTGAAAGTATACGTTAAGGCAATGAATGGAGTCAGAATTTTCTAGTAAAAATCACATTGTTTTTAATTTAGCTAATAGAAATTCTAAAGTAATTACTGAAAAATATTACTGTATTTAAAAGCTAATTAAGAAAACTTGAGTATACCATTCTCACTAAATGTGCTTTTGCCTGTTTCTTTATTTTAGCAATAGCTGGTGTAATTGCTTTGCTGTAATTAGAGTTATTTTGTATTTCCTGCAATTATTTATTCTCTAAAAGTACTGCTCATTGAGTGTGATCTTGTAGCTATTATTGTGTGCAGTAGTATTGAAGCTTAGCATCTGTGTATGTTTCTGTGAACAATTCTACTTTATGATTTAAATGACATACAATGTTGTATATCAAGGACGATGATGAGTTCGCCCCTGAGAATGTGACCTTCGCGCCCAAAGATGTGATACCCATCGATTTCACACCCAAAGACGGCCTCCATGGTCTTGGCTACCATGGACTTGACCCCCTTCAAGCCCTTACTGCTGGATCAGGGGCAGGACATATAGATCTCTTCATGCTAGACTCTGATAGGACCAGTGGTCTGTTTGGCAATAGGAAAGCAGGGCATCAGCGGAAAGGTGGAATCTCAGGTCAGGTAAGGTAGATTTTAAATATTATTCCTGATGTACATTTTTTCTCAATCAGTTTTAAATTAAAAATAATTTTTTTAAAGACATGTATCTGTTTTATCAGCTATATAGTTATTATATAGTTGCACTTTGCTGTTAACAGTTACAGAATGTCCACCTGTCTCATACCTTTTGTTTTCTTTTTTTTTCTTTTTTTTTTTAGTGGTCAGGAACCCAATAGCACTGCCACAGTTTGAGTTCTATTTAAATAATGCATGATTCCTACCTAATTACTCCAGTGACTAATGTGGTGATGGTGGTGTGTCTGTATGTTTTGTCCTGATATAAAAACATCAGACACATTGTTGCTGTTCTAAGAATACTCCACCAACCCCAAAATTCTTTTGAATACCAATTAAGGATTATGGTATAATTCACACAGACTAAGTAAAAACAATTGAACTATTATCTATAATTTTACATCCACAAGGTGGAGCAATAATGTAGCTGATTTTAATATGTGCACAAAAACCCACATAAACACCAGCAGCAATGTGGTGCCCCGATATACTTGTGCAACACACATCATCATCATTATTATTATCATCCACCACCTAAATAGTACCTGATCTATGGTGGTTTTGTGGAGGTCGAGCCTGTAAGAGAACAGATAACTTCTACTTTCTCATATTGACTCCAAATTAGATGATTAAATCCCAAACTTTAACCCCTTTAATATGTATAACACATCTAATCTCCATTGATGATCTGTTTCTGTTGTGTGTTCAGGGTTTTGGAGTGGGAGCAATGGAGGAGGAGGATGACGACATCTATCACAAAGATGCCATGTCCAACTATGATGCTGTTTTAGGAGGCGAGGAGCCAGGGGATGGCCTTTATGGATGGACAGCCCCTCAGCAGTATGGCAGAAAGAATAATGGTAAGTCTGAAATAAAAATGTATGAAAAAAAAACTTTTTCTGTCTTATTTTCTAGTTTACTTTTTTCTGCATAAATAGCATATTTTTTTACTTTTACGATTTTTCTTTCATTTATACAGACTCAAAAAGGGAGGCATTTTATAGGGGGAAGATTTTGCAAGGTTTTACACTGACTTCCAGACCTGTGGAGATTAAATCGGTATGTGGTTCCCTTTATGTTACACAGTGTTTTTGTTCTTTTCAGTAGAAATTTATTAATTTAATGCTTCATTAGGTACAGCTCCTCGTTTCTATGCTTATTGTCTATTTAATTAGATATATAACTCCTATTCTGATAAATTCTGTGTGTCTAGGTATTTCCTCCCCCTGTTCTTCCCCGAGACTATCGACCAGTGCATTACTTTAGACCGGTGGTGGATCCATCCTCTGTCAGCCCACTGGTAGCTCAGGCACTACAGGCTTCTCGTGGACAACTGTCTCAAGATGTACCACAGCAGGGCCGCCACACACTGGACTCTACCAAGAGAAGAGACATGCTGGGAGAGACCAGCTTACAGGGTACAGATTAAGTGTTAGTGCTACTGTGCATTGCTGTATTTTTAAACTTGATCTGGTATTTTCTATTGTTTAAAGGTGGGTTAATGTTACTAAGAAAGTATACTATATATTACTGTGCACTGTGTAGTGGTAGTATCTTAAACTTTTGTATAAGTGTATTGTTTTACACTTGTTGAATGTGTATTTTGCAGGTCCAAGCTCTGTGTTTGATCTAATGAATAGCAGGGACAGAGAGAGGTTGAATGAAATTCGAAAGGTGGCTGAAGAGAAAAGAGCTGCTCTACAGGACAGTCGATTTCACTCCAGTAGCACTAAATCTGAACCTCACACTCAGCCTCAGGCCCCCAAACCTAAAGACCTACAAGCCAAGCTCCAAGTTTCCACATCAACCGAGCAGGCCCTTAGTGCCTGGTCAAGTCCTACAGTTCAAGCCGGTCAGACTTTTAAACCCTTTGAGAAGAATCCAGAAAAACAGGCACGCTATGATCTCTATATCAGTCACCTGAAGCAGGGAAATAAAGGTAAATAATGCAGATGTAAATGTTTTGATGATTTTACTAAAACACACAAGACGAGTCATATTTTTTTTGTAAAAGAAATACACTGTAAACTTATATAATGCAGATTATATCTAGAAATAAGACCATTACAGATTTTGATGGTACGATTATTGTCCAACAAATAATCACCATTATTATAATTAATATGTATAAATAAAAAACAATGTCAGATTTTGCTGAATAACACAAAGTATTAAATTGTTTTGTAAAAATCTAAGTTTTTCCACACTCTAAAGTAAATTATAGACTCTACATTGTCTCAAAAATTAATATTAGAAGTGTTAACCAATTAATGCAAATTGGATAATTAAAATAATTAATTCAATACAAAAAGCTCAGACAGCTCGGTGGCACTGTATTAAAGTTGTGTATATGTATTGATGTAGATGCTCTGGATTTAAGTCTGGATCCAGCAATGACTGAGTGGGAAAGAGGGCGAGAGCGCGAGGAGTTTATGCGGTCTGCTGTGCTCTATAAGCCAAGCAACAGCTCTCTGTCCTCTCGCTTTACTCGTGCCAAACAGGAGGACGACACAGATAAGGTGGAAGTGGCACGAGATCACGAGGTCAGTGGACCCACTGATGTTTAAAAGAATAAATATTTTAATATTTTAATTTGATAAATGCAAATAGTTAATGTCCCTCACACTATACACTAATACTCTAACCAGTCACTAATGCCTTCCTCCTTAAAACAACCTGATGGTGCAGTAGACCCACTCTGCTAGTGCTCACTGTGGTCCAAAAAACATAAACTTTATATAAACATCGCAGGATTTTATACATTGCATCGCTGCCACATGACTCACTGATTGGCTGAATGCATTTCATACATGTATGTGTACATGTATTTTGTATAAAGTGCCATGTGAGTGCAATTTGCTTATAGATTGTGATGAATCTTATTTTTAGGGCCATGATATTATCATGACATCATGGACTCTGTAATAACTTTTACAGTGTTTAAATATTAAATGCTATAATTGTAAATATGCATTTAAATTTTAATCTTTAAGACACTTCTGAATGGTCTTCTTTTATTTATTAATTATTATAAATTATAGATAATAGATTATAAATGCAGAAATATAAAAATACTGCACCTCAAAAACTAAAACATCACTTACTGCTTATGTTCTGTGTTACTGTGCATTTGTCATGGGTAGAAAAGAGATTTCAGTTTTTGTTTTACATAATTAGATCCCCAGTGATTTACATAAAGGAACATTTATGTAACTATTTGATCTGCATGCAAAGTCGTAGTATGGAACATCTAGTAATATTACTTTTCACCTAATTTTTTCAATTATTACATCTGTTGGATCCTTATATTTCAGCATGTCATCAAGTGAGTGGAATATATTCTAGTTTAAGGTGAATTACAGGAAAGAAATATGCTAAACCCGAGAGTAATAAATACACATTTTCTTATTATGTTGCTTTAATAATAGCCTTAAGCTAGCTGGCTGATTCATTTGAAAATTAAATCCAGCTTCCACCTCTATTTAATGCAGTTTATTTTTTTACTATGCACAATTAAAATGGTTAAAGAGGCAAACACTTTTCCAGTTCTACTATTACATCAACAAAATCTTTTTTAATGATGTCCCAGTTAGACTTTTTAACCATCTTTGTAAATATCTAGACGATTACATTATTTTCATCTGTGCACTATACTAACAGATTTGTTCTAATGTAAATTAGCAATGCCAGACAAGTATATCTATTCATCAGAGGGTTTAGGTAATTTCTTCACCCCTTACCCTCATTTTCTGTTTTTTCTTTTGGATACTCAGAGTGATGTGAATGACAAGCAGGCTGCAGTAAAGATGAAAATGTTTGGAAAACTCACCAGAGACACTTTGGAGTGGCACCCTGATAAAATGCTGTGTAAGAGATTTAATGTCCCTGATCCATACCCTGGGTAAGACTCACAGTTTTAATGCATTTAAAAGTTAATACATTAGTAAATAGCTGAATAATAACAACCATTGGATCTGTAAACAACTACATAAAATGAGCTTGTTAAATAAATGCATATTCATTAAAACTGCCTTTTAATAAACACTTTATTATTTGTTATGTTCTTCAGCTCGAGTACTGTGGGCATGCCCAAAGTAAAGCGCGATAAGTTCTCTGTGTTCAACTTCCTTACTGTAACGGAAGGACCGAGCTCCCAGGCCACCACAACTTTAGCGTTGACCAGCACCACTTCCTCCACCAGTCCCTCACCTGCAGCTCCAGGCAAACGTTCAAGATGGGATGTAGCCGAACTGAAGTCAAAAAATAAAGAATCGAGTAGCAGTGTCATGGATGAGCCAGAAAAACAGCCAGATAGCAGTAACGTCACAACAATATCTGTCACTGCTGCTCCTAAGGTACATTTATATTAACTACAGGTCATGCAATTAAGAAGTGTATTTTGTTTAAATATGCATTTTATTAAATGTGCCTTGAGCTCTGAAAATTAGATCAAGAAAATAATAGTAACTTATAGTTATTAGAACGTTAGTCATCATTGTCATTTTTATGCTTTTTTTTTTCTAGCTCAAAGCACCTGAGACTGACCAACAAATGGGAAAAAAGGCTGATGATGAAAATGAAGTGGAGGAAGAAGAGGTCAGACCACCGATGGATCTCTTTAAAGCCATTTTTGCCAGCTCTTCTGATGAGAAGAGCTCTTCCTCCGAGGAAGACAGTGATGTAGAGGAAGAACTTGAAATAGAGCCCCAGACACTTGCCTCAGACGCTGCAGCTGCCCTATCTGTTGTAACTTTGGCGCCTCCGGCATCGAGTCTGAATAATGTGAACGGTACTAACTGGGCTTTAGCATTGGGATGTTAAATGTTTTGCTGTAATTTGAGCAAAATTTTTTTAAGAAATCATCTTACTTAATTTATTTTTCTCTAGATTTGAAGTTGCCTCCAGATAATGAAAAGCAAAAAGATACTACTTCTGCTTCTTTGGTACAAGCTAAAGATCCAGATTGTGAGGAATTTGGACCCAAACTGCCACCTCCTGGTAAGACTTTGACAATAATACTTAACAGAATTGCTACTATCTGCGCATTGGTATATTAAATATGTTAGTTTCAATTGTAATATAACTAATACAACTGTCTTGGACATGCTGCAGTAAAGCAATTATAGCAAAATCATCTCATGTTTAAGACCCAAGAATCTTACAGGACTAGAAACCATTTGCAATGAGCATTTAATTAATGTCTTCCAGTTCAGAACTAAAAGGCCTTTTGCTGATTATGTGAAGGCTGTGATATTTGCTGATATTGCTAATGTTATTACTATATAAAGTTTTTTATTATTGTGGATGTTATAATTGTTAATCAGTATTTTTTTTTTTATTATTTATGTGCTAAAGTGTCTTTGCTACTCGCTTCTCTTTAATTTGTACTAGGTCAAGTCTTTGCATCATCATCGTTACCACGTCAAGAGGAAAAACGTAAAAAAAGCAACAAAGAGAAACACAAATCTAAGAAAGAACACAAACACAAGAAAGATAAAAAAGTAAGCTCACCTATTACTTTTTTGAAATGTGACAATGGTTTTCATGGAGATAAAGGAGACATACTTTTTCTGACAATACACTCCTCTGTGACTTCTTTTTCAGCATAAGAAGAGTAAAAAACACAAACATAAAGGTAAAGAAAAGGATAAAAAGAAGAAAAGAGCAGACGATACAGACAGTGAGGATTCAGATGATTCAGATGTGATGGGGACGGGGTCGGTTTCCACTCAGGAACTTTTATATAGGTTGGTTTTGGCCCATACTTTATTGACCAGGAATGTATATTTTACTGTTTAGTTCAAAGTTCTGTTAATTTTGTGTTTTTAAAAAAGTGTTAAATGTATTTATTCTAATAATTTAGTTACTTTTTTACTAACTTTTTTTTTTAGGTTAAAAAATATCAGAGGGAAGAAGTGATTGTATGAAGATTGAAAAGCTGTGTCTGTCCTCTATGAGGATTGGGTTTTAAAATGAGTACAACTAAAGTATCACTCTTAATTTAGAACATATTTGTTTATGTCTATGTTAAATTTCAATAAACTATTTGGGAAGTGTGTTTTCTGTTATCAGTAATTTTTTTTTTATGTGTGTCATCAAATGGATTGAAGATTTATGCAAAAAATAGTTTCAATGATGCACCATTAACAGGGGGAAAAAACTATATTGTATTCAACCATTGTATTATATCCACAGTATTATAATAAATTGTTTAAGTGTAAAATATTAAAATACATTCCTTACTGATTAAAGTTTATTATACCTGGTGTTGCCGTGACAACTGTTTCTGTTGTCCAAAACTAAAGAAACACTCAGTGGATGAAGAAGGGAGTTCGTTCTTGAACTAGCAGTTGAACTAACTGTGGTTTAACTTTTAAAGTCATGAGTGGATTGTTAAACTTTGATTCTCTGGCACATCGTGAGGTAGACACAGAAGAGAACGTGAAAAAAGTTACCGCTCTGTGGGAACATGAGCCGCTCGCACAGGTTTGTTACCAGTTAGCTGACCAAACTGGATTTATTATACGCCCTTTTTATTAGGAATGTATTTAAGTGTTTAAATGTCTTTGTAGCACAGTTTTACTTTTATAAATACAGACTGGTAATCAAAAAAAATCTGTTCAATTTGCATGTCACGTGTTGTAATTGCAAATTGGTATAAAACCCTGTAATTATTTACAGTTGGTGTTTGCTTTTTAAAATACAGTGTCACATAAATAAGTTATCATATCAATTCATTTTGATCTGGAAGGTTTTTCAGAGAAAAAACAAGGTCAGCATTGCAAACTTCTGTGAACACAAATCGAGGTCAGACTTCTTGTGAATCTTGCCATGTATCCCAGGTTGTCAGTATGGAGTCACAGTGCAAGGTGATAGTACCCCTGAAGCAGAAAGGGTAAATGGCCTTGCTACCCCCAAATTTCTATTGTTAATAACTCAATTCCCTGACCGCTGTCACTGCTACCACTTGCAGTTGCTTAGAACTAGATAGTTCCCTGTTACAGTTATTACAGCTTTCACTCTTTTGGGATCTGATGTTTCTACAACATGGTGTGTGATATTTTTTGCCCACATAAGGCACTTTATGCTGAAAGAAAGTGTTGTTCTTTTCTCCACAGTGTTGGATCCATGTAGTTGTCAAAATTGCAATGTTGGGTTTGTTTTGACACTTTGAAATGAATAAATTGTGCCCACTGTAGATTCCTGTAAAAGTGCTAAGAGGACACAATGACTCTGTCACCAGTTGCCAGTTGTGCTTTGATGACACTCGGCTTCTCACTGGCTCGGCCGACAAGACAGCAATATTCTGGGTACAGAAAATTAATGTCATAAAGCAGAATACACTGTGAATGAAAATTTTGTACTATGTGGTTATTACATCTGCTCCTCTACCCCAGTAGGATGTTGAATCAGGAGCTCAGTTAATGGTGTTCAAAGGTCATACCGGATCCATCAGTAGGTGTTGTTTAATACAGGAAAAGAACAAGTAATGCACTCATTTTTTAAATCGCTAAGCTAAATTGGAGGAGTGATGGAGGAGATGGGCATGGAGACACACCAGACAGGATACCAGTCCATCACTGGGCAGACACATAAATTAACCTTAGGGCAACTTATTATTTCTACTCTCAATTTGGACTTTGAGAGGAAACCAAAGTTGAAATCGTTTTTTTTTTTTTTTTTTTTTTTTTTTTAAATCTTTTTTTATTGAAAATAATTACCTTAATACATAGAACCTAAAAAATCTGAAGAACGTAACTAATTTTTTTGTATTACTCATCAAGGCCTTAATATAAAATGCCTTAAAACTACAAACCAAAGGCAGCAACACACACACACACACACACACACACACACACCAATGCCTTTAAGTTAAACCCTGCTGTGCCTCTTTTATTGCATGATCCTTTGTTTGCAAATGCTGCTGCCAAGGACACTGCTGCAAGGCAACACACAAAGCAGAGATTTCCCTGAGCATTTCTGCTCTACTACAATACTTCCTTTGCAAGCAATGCTTATAATCTAATTAATTATAACGTCCAAAAAAGCCCACTGGGAACCCTGTTATAATTATAAATAACCCAATGTTTTCCTTAATGTCAAGACATAAGTCTGCTGTAAATAGAATATTTAGTTAGATTGATTAAAGTAATGTCTTATTTTATCCTATTTCAGTAGTAATATAATCAACATTAAATTAATTTCTGCATTAAAACACGCTGCACTAATAGAAAATGACCATATTGTAACAATTATAAAGCATATAAAGTGGATCTTGTGATCCACAGAGTAGTAACATCTTCTTGGGACAAGAATGTGAGCGTCTGGGACTTAGAAACAGGCAAAATACTGGTACCTTTGAATTTCTTCCTTTTGTTAAATTGTAAAATTATTATTATTTTTTTTACTTTTGTGATTTCCTCAATATTAAGGTTTGAAAAACACAATGTACATAAAGTCCGATTTATTTTTCTGGAAATTTATTTGTCTTTTCAGTGGACAAAAATGCATGGTGGCTTGTTGACATCGTGTTGTGTGTCAGCGGATGGAAAATATGTGGCTACAGCTTCAGACATGGAAAATGCTGTCTATGTTAACTGTGCAGACACTGGACAAAGACTACACTTCATAGAGGGTAGTGAATTAGAGTGTTTTCGAACGTAAGATTATGTTATTAGAGACATGAGAGTAGGAACCTAATTATTACCTGATGTTATTGTTACCATCCTTAACTAGTGTCCAACAACCACACACCCTAAAACACTATAGTTTTATACAATTTAAGTTTGTCTATATCTGAGCATTGACATTAACTCTGTAACTCTGTGGAGCTTCAGAACAGACCACACAAGTTACCACATGTAAGAGTCTAGTCTTTAAGGTAATAATCAAGTTAATAACTTGTTTTTATAATGCTTATAAGTTAAAAACACTGTTTTGTGTTTGCTATACAGTAAAGTTACCCTGGTCATTTAGAATAAACCTGTCAGCATTAACATTGGTAGTTTTATTGTACTTTTTGCACATATCATTATAATTTTTGAATAAATACCAGTATGTCTGTACTTTTCAGGCCATCATAAGTCCACTATAATGAGCTGTAGATTTGATGCTCAGTCTCAGCACCTGGCCAGTGTTTCAGCAGACAAATCTATTAAATTATGGGACATCTGTTCACAGAAAACCACACTGACTATTAACAGGTATAATTTTACTTCTCATTTGCTTTTACTTACCTTACTACTAAACTCAAGACCCTACTATTTGTTTCTCTATATGTAATTATTTTAGTTCCCTATTAGTTTTTATTACATTAAACCACTGTAGTACTGAAATTGGACTTTAATCAGATTTGGATTTACAGAAGTATTCTAAGTTTGCTGACTGACAAAAGTGACATAGAGGGTTCTGAATCATATATCAGAATGTGATGCAACTCTCTCCTGTTTTAGTGCCCACACAAACGTCATCTCCAGCTGCTGCTTCAGCCAAAATGGCCGATACCTGTGCACAGCATCATGGGACCGCACCTTACAAGTATGGGATGTCCAGACAGGTTCGTTCCGCACCAAAGGTGGAGTGCAGCTCAGTAAGGGCCATGATGGAAGTATCAGCTCGTGTGTCTTCTCCACTGATGGTTATTGCCTTCTATTATTTTTTGTAATTGCTAAGACTTCAGTGTTGTTTGTGACATCCATGTCTGTTTTTTCTTAAATGTCTAATTGTAGTAGAAGTTATTTCTTTAGAAAAGAATGAAATAGATGATGCACAAGGTTTTTTAATGACCCTAACAATAATGTTACTGCCAGCATCAGTTCTTGTGTCGGGGGCCTTTGACTGGACTGTAACACTGTGGGATATGTATGGCCTGTGTAAAACCCTTAGTCTGAAGGTAAATAAATTTTCAAACACCAATGATGGAAAAGCTGACAAAACACAGTAAACGTAACCATTTTAAGAATTGTGATTTTTGATTCCTTTTTTAATCTCAGGGACACAAGGACTGGGTGACAGATGTGGACATTAGTGCAGATAGAAATTGGGTGATCTCTTCCTCAAAGGTAAGACATTTACAGTTGAAAAAGATCATAAGACTGTTGAAAATAGAATACTTAGCTAGATTGATTGAAATCATGTATTATTTTATTTATTTTCATTTTTTCTTGCCCTTTTTATAAGTCTTATATAATCAACAAAAAACATGAAATTCATTAAATAAGTACATTGTAAATGTGATTTTTGGGTTTATCTAAGCATACTTGCTCACTGTGCTCCTCACAATCAATTCATATCAAAATAGTGGAATGTTTTTTTATGATACACCTAAAGATACACGTTTTCCACAAAACACTTTTAACCAGATCCAGATGAATTTAGAGCCAGAATTGAATGCTGGTTTCATTCCTCTTTGACTTGATTAGTTCTCTCACTTGTTATGTACTTGTTTGCATTTTGTGGTTGGCAGACAATAAATTTAATAAAAGTAATTAATTCATTATCTCCCGCTTTATCATCTATAAATGGGGTTCCCCATGCCCATCCAGGGGAGAACGTCAGGGCGCTGGGCAGATAGACCCAGGACAGGGCGCCAATCTATTGCTGGGCACACACTCACTCACACAGACACACTCTATATGGGGCAATTTTGAGAATTCACTTGACCATGTTTTTGGACTGTGGGAGGAAACCCACGCAGACACAGGGAGAACATGGAAACTCCACCCAGATGGGGATTCGAACCGGGAATCCCTAGTGCTGAAAGGCGAACATGCTAACCACTAAGCCACCGTGCTGCCTTTAATAAAATTATGCATTGAATCACATTTATATATTTTATTAAAATATGATAATAACACAATATTGTAATGTTTAAGAGTAGTGGGGATTATCTATAATACTTTATTTTTAACTGTGTGTGTTTTGTGTGTATTGTTTTGTGTGTTGTGTATGTTGTGTGTTGTTTGTGTGTGTGTGTGTGTGTGTGTGTGTGTGTGTGTGTGTGTGTGTGTGTGTGTGTGTGTGTTAGGATTGTACAGTCCGCTTGTGGGACATCAAAGAGCACGAGCGTATTCCCTCTGTCAGGAAAAGTAGAAGAGAGCATGGCATCGACTTTAAGATTGTCGAGGTCGTGTGTAACTTGATTAACAACACAGAACATGACTAAACTTCAACTTAAAACGTGGAAGCCGTTTTCTAAAACGACTGTTTTGTTTTTCAGTGTGTGGAATGCGGGAAGACATTTGCAGACTCCACCCTGGAAACCTGCCGCGTCGCTAAATGCGCCTTCTGTCGCTTAAAAACCCCAGACTGACCATTACATTCACCTGCGTCACTTTAAAGAACTTTAACAACATGTAACTGTCGTGTCACCATTGATGAATAATATTAAAGTTGATGAAAACTCCGCTGGTACACACTTGAGGGCTACCATGGGCTCTTCCGCCCAGTGGCGCCGTGGCTTAGTTGGTTAAAGCGCCTGTCTAGTAAACAGGAGATCCTGGGTTCGAATCCCAGCGGTGCCTTTTGCCATTACCTACATAATGAGCGCTAATGTTTATATCATGTTTATTACCGAAAAACATGATAAAAACGCGTCAATTTCTCTGTTATATGTTCTTTTTTTTTTAATTAAAAACACAAATACTGATAGGACTGTCAGATAACAGTCTGTTATCGACGTTGCATAACATTTTTACATTCAATGCAAAATCACAAAGAAAAAATATGTACATTTACAGCATCACATTTAAGTGATTTACAAAGATGCTTTACCTGCTTAGAATAGCTACTTACAGTACACTACATAAACCCTAAGTTTAAAATACCAGCAATATATCAGCTTTGTAATACAAGTATATTTTATTCTTTTTAAATTTTCACCTTCATTTTCCTGAATACCATTTGACATAAATCATTTACAGTGCTGCTTCAATTACATGATTTTTATATTTAGTTGTTTAATTTTGGTGAGTTAAGGTGTTGTCACAATTAGCATATTTGCTAATTAGTCTCCAACCTCTTAATAATGACTTCAACTTGCTGATTAAACTTTGACATCAGTCGTTATTAGGGAAATAATACATAATTAGCAATTTTGTTTTATTTGTATGTTATTTATCTCCCAATTTCCCCATATAGAGTGTGTATGCGTGCGTGTCTGTGTGAGTGAGTGTGTGTCCAGCGATGGATTGGCGCCCTGTGCTGGGTGTATCTGCCCAGCGCCCGAAATGTTCTCCCCTGGATGGGCATGGGGACCCCCCGCGACCCTAATATAGGATAATGCGGAAGATAATGAATGAATTAATGAATGTTATGTTATTTATAATGTTTAAAATCTCCCACTGTTAAGCATTTACATTTGAGAGAATAGCTGGGGGTACATACAGGGAAAAAAGGTTTTAGGTTAGTATGTAATGTTGTAAGGTAATGTTGTAATTTTGAATGAAATTATTTATTATTCCAGGCCCTCTTGATATCAAGATGCGGTGTGTTTTTTGTAATTTAACCCCTCCCGCCTATAGAGGGCGCAGTTTCACCGTTAAATTACACACTGCAGCCGGCGATGCTTTTACAGCAGGTTGCAAAAATACCCCAACCAAAAGCGACCGTTTACTTCAATTTCCTTAAGAGTAATTTACCATATTTTCGCGGTGGAAGTGAGGAAGGGACTTCGGCTTTTGTCCACGTTTGAAATGCAGGAAAATAAAGGCAAGCGGCGCAAAAAAACAGGCAGAAATCAGGGAGCTCTGGAGCCGTTCAGCAGCTGATTGTTTATTCCTCCTGTGCGGCAGCAGTCTGTAAACGTAAGATCGGTCGGTGTCCTGCACGCACTGATTATTTAAGATTGCACATTCTGCTCATCACTGACAGCCGATGGAGGAGGAGAAGGATGGAGGAGAGTGAAATGCAGCCGTGATCGCAAGCAGGCGGGCATCAGTTCTGCAGGTGAGCCGCGCAACATTATTAAGCCTTTCATCGGCGTAAATCCCGCAAATCGACGCTACATGCTGGTGAGATTCGTTGTCCTGCAGTTTCCTGGCGATCTCATAAGCAGAGCATGGCATCGTTGGATCAGATGGATATAACAGTGCAAGCTGCTTTGTGATCAGGAGGAGCGCCTCTCCAGACAGATGCGGCTGCAAAACGCTGCAAGGTGACAAAGGAATCACCTGAGCTTCCCTCACGATGCCAGAGGTCGCAGCCATGAGGCCGTTCCTGATCAAATGGTTGTGTCTGCGCTGGGCATGGGTGTGTTTAGGTAAGTTCATTCATTCATTAAGTTCATTCCCGCTTTATCCTCTAGTAGGGTCGTGGTGGGGTTCCCCATGCCCATCCAGGGGAGAAAGTCTCGGGCAGATAGACCCAGGACACGGCGCCAATCCATCGCTGGGCACACACTCACTCACACAGACACACTCTATATTGGGCAATTTTGAGAATTCAATTGACTTGATTGATCCACGTTTTTGGACTGTGGGAGGAAACTGGAGAACCCGGAGGAAACCCACGCGGACAGGGGAGAACATGGAAACTTCACTCAGATGGGGATTCGAACCGGGAATCCCTAGTGCTGAGAGGCGAACGTGCTAACCACTAAGCCACCGTGCAGCCATGTTTAGGTAAGTACTTTTTAAAAATACACTGCTCAAAAATAAAATAAAGGAAACACCCAAACAACACATCCTAGATCCGAATGAATGAAATATCTTCATTGAATACTTTGTTCTGTACAAAGTTGAATGTGCTGACAACAAAATCACACAAAAATCATCAATGAAAATTTAATTTATTAATCAATGGAGGCCTGGATTTGGAGTCACACGCAGAATTGAAGTAAAAAAAACACACTACAGGCTGATCTAACTTTGATGTAATGTCCTCAAAACAAGTCAAAATGAGACTCAGGATTGTGGTGGCCTCCACATGCCTGTATGACCTCCCTACAAAGGCTGGGCATGCTCCAGATGAGGTGAGGGCTGGTCTCCAGAGGGTTCTCCTCCCAGACCTGGATTAAAGAATCTACCAACTCCTGGACAGTCTGTGGTGCAACGTGATATTGGTGGATGGAGCGAGACATGATGTCCCAGATGTGCTCAATAAATAAATGCATTGTGGCTTGTTTCTTAGAGTTATTCATAACACAGGTAATTCTGGTCCTTAAATCTGATTGGCTGAGCTGTTTGTCCAACGTGACATTATTGACTATAACACACACCTCTGACCTCTTCACATTCACATCAATGCTTGTTGTACAGTACATTATTTTCCCAATGTTTTTAATCTAGGTGGCTTACTGGTTAGAACATTCGCCCATCGGTTCTGGCGATTCAGGTTTGACTTTTAATATGGGTGGAGTTTCCACGTTCTTTCCTTTTTGCATGGGTTTCCTCTGGCTTCTCCAGCTTCCTTTTCAAGGATTAATCAGAAGATATTGAATAGATAAATCTGATTGGCTGCATTACAGCATTACATAAGCATGTCGAGCTTGACATTATTGACAATAACACACGTTTGACCATTTCTCATTCGTGTCAATGCCTGATATAAAATATATTATTGTCCCGATGTTTTATTTTATTTTATTTGTATTTTATCTGATTGGCTGAGCCATTTGTCCAGTGTGACATTATTGACAATAACACACACCTCTGACCGCTTCACAACGGGTAGTTCCCAGGAAAGGGCGTCAAACTATCGCCGGGCACACACTTACTCACTCACACACACTATATAGGGGTAATCAAGTTTTAAAGCAGCCAACTCACCTTGAATCAGTGTTTTTGCATTGTGGGAGGAATCATGTAAACTTAGATCAGGATCAGAAAGTGAATACTAAGCGCTGAGAGGCGAACATGCTAACCACCACTCCACTGTGTTACCCCCTACTTATAGAAAGAAAAAAATATATTTTTTATTATAAATCCATACTGTTTAATGTTTATTGATTAGAAATTTTTTTGCATTGATTTATAAAGGCAGTCTATCATATATTATAGACAGTATCATGCACACCATTTATTATATAATTTGTTTTTGAATAAATAATATGGTTGATTTGAGACTTTTATACACTAACCAAAAGTAAGGCAAATGGATGACTTAATGCATTTCTATGCTGTAATGACTGTAATCACTGAGTGGTCATAAACGAACGCACACGTTTTAGTAAAATGCACACAATACACAAGGCTAAATATTTGCATGCAGTCAGAAGGAATTATCCTGCACAGAATTTATCTGGACATGAAATCTGGCCCCAGAAGTATCGACCAGACTGATGAAGTGTGGAAGTTAGATAATTTGAAGGAAGTGATGACATAGCAAATGTGTCTTTTTCTGGCTGCAGGCTTAAGCTTCTTTAAATTATATCAATGATAAAAAATAAACAATATTTAAAATAGTGTAGGAAATAACAATAAAGATTTATGAAAAAGGATTTTTCTGAGTTAGATATTCACATGAAATTTTTGAGAATTTGTAAGGACTAAGATCTTTTTGTCTGTGTGGCCTTGTTAGCTGCTTGTGATGGGAAGGTGGAAGTGCACACTGAGAGGAGAGGGGTTATATACAGTCCGTCCTGGCCACTCAACTACCCTGCTGGGGTCAACTGCTCATGGAACATTAAAGGAAGCCGTGGTGAGGTCATCACTATAAGGTAACACACATAGCCATAAAAAGCCAAAATGTTTTGAAGTTGAAATTAATTTTTTTATGAGCCATCAATTTAAATATTCAAAATAATATTTTTACAAATAGAATGATGATATGTCTTTTGGCCTAGTAAATGCCCTTTGTTTTGATTTTAAAGTTAGTGATTAACCAGAGTCTTCCACAGTCACTCTAACTAAAATAATCCCAGTACCACATACAGCTTAATAACAACTATAAGCTTTGAAACTAACAAATATATTTCATGCTTGTTAATATAAGAAATGCCTTTATTATTATAGTAAAAAAAATCCAAAATGACAGAATGTGGACAACATTTGCTTGGCCTGTCACAGAGATGAGATATTAATTTGATTGTGATCATAATCCTGAGTAATTTTTTTGGATGATTTTTTAGATTGCTTATTGATTGTTTTTTTTCCACAAAATGTTACACTATTTGAAATTCAACTACCTAAATGTGAATTAAGAAAAAGTTGTGAATTAAGTAAACAAGTTTCTTAACCGTGTTTTGCTTCTTAACTTTTAAAACTAAGGTTTGTGGGTGTTTAAATACAATCATTATTTAATGCTGCTATGATAATGTTTATTGGATATGAGTATTTTATTCTGCTAAAGCATAGTATATATATATATATATATATATATATATATATATATATATATATATATATATATATATATATATATATATATATATACCCCCCCCCCCCCCCCCCCCCCCCCCCCCCCCCCCCCCCCCCCCCCCCCCCCCCCCCCCCCCCCCCCCCCCCCCCCCCCCCCCCCCCCCCCCCCCCCCCCAGGAGGAACACAGAGTGTGTGGGTCAGCTCTGCCTCCTCCCTTTCTTTCTTCTAGAGAAGTGTGGCTCCACTTTCACTCTCAGACAAATACCTCTGGGTTGGCTCAGGGTTTCAGACTGTCTTATATCCGCAGTGAGTAAATAAAGTTCCTTTTAAGTGTGTACTGATTTGTTCAGAGAAAAACAGCATATTATCTTTTTCCACTATGGAATTTTCTTATTTGAATTAATCCACATGACCAAACTTGTGAAAGTAATTACAAACAGTCAAATGACTGTAACTAAATTAAAAGATTAATATACCAATATTAAACAATAAGAAATGGTCTTCTTTTTTTGACCCTGATATTCTGGTATAGTGTCCAGTTCTGTTTGTTTTCCATTGCATCCTGGTTTCAAGGCAAAATGTGTAAATTGACCCAGAGAACAAAATTTTTGTGGGTTATCTGAAAGGAGCATAATAATTTTATATAAACAGTTAATATAATCATGACATTTTTGACTCTTTATGCATCTTTTTCCTCTTCTGTGGTCTTTCTCTGACAATGTAGGTCGCTTGGGTGAAAGCAGTTGTGAAAGTGATGAATATCTGTGTGGCAATGGCAAGTGTGTACCACGTTCATGGCGCTGCAATGGTTTAGATGAATGTGGAGATAATACTGATGAAAGAAGATGTCTCCCGTTGCCCACACCTGCTCGTGTCAGTCTGTGCCCACCAGGCTCTCTACAGTGCAGCCTTGATCAGTCTACACGGTGCCTGCCCATTACTCTGCGCTGTAACGGAGTGTCTGACTGCCCAGATGGATCAGATGAGGCCCAGTGCCCTGACATGATGTGTGGAAAACATCTATCCAACTTCTATGGCATGTTTGCCTCACCGGATTTCTTTCATGCAAACCGAAGCACTGGCTCAGATCTCTACTGCACCTGGTTTCTGGACACAAAGGTAAGAGCTGGATTTGGACAGGGTGAGTTATGACGTGTCTCTCACTGTACTAATTTTTACAAAAGCAAAACCAAAAGTTGGCTACAGATGACTAAATATAAAAATAAATAAGTGAAGTAATTAGTTCATTCAGGGCGGCACGGTGGCTTAGTGGTTAGCACGTTCGCCTCTCAGCGCTAGGGATTCCCGGTTCGAATCCCCATCTGGGTGGAGTTTCCATGTTCTCCCCGTGTCTGCGTGGGTTTCCTCCGGGTTCTCCGGTTTCCTCCCACAGTCTAAAAACATGGATCAAGTTAATTGAATTCTCAAAATTGCCCCCTATAGAGTGTGTCTGTGTGAGTGAGTGTATGCCCAGCGATGGATTGGCGCCCTGTCCTGGGTCTATCTGCCCAGCGCCCGAGACGTTCTCTCCTGGATGGGCATGGGGAACCCCTCCCCCACCGCGACCCTAATAGAGGATAAGCGGGAGATAATGAATGAAAGAATGAATTAGTTCATTCACTTTAATAAAATAACAATTTTTTTACGTAAAAAAAACCTTCTTTTAAATCCTTATCTTATTATTTTCCATCCTATATATATATCCATCCTGGAGAGAATGTTTTGGGCGCTGGGCAAATACACCCAGGACAGGGTATTGCTAAGCACACACTCACAACATACACACTATATAGTAGCAATTTAGAAAAGGGTGATTTAGAGCAGCCGATTCACATAGAATAAATGTGTTTGGACTGTGAGAGGAAACCAGAGAACCTGAATAAAACCATTGTGGATACATGGAAACTCCACCCAGATTGGGATTTGACCTGGATCCCCAGCGTTGAGAGGCGAACGTGCTAACCACTAAGCCACTGTGCGTTCCACTACTATGCAGTGGTTTTGTAAGGGATTACTGATGAACATCTGCTGACAGGTATGATAGCGTGAGGTATAATTGAAATTGTACAGATGTGAGTATCAGGTGCCACAGTGCAGATTCAGTCTGCACATTTGAACTCAATTCCTCGATATTGCTTTCCACTTTATTTACAGTAGGTCTTTTGATGTCTTAATTATTCATTACTCAATACCACATCCTTACTTCCCATTCATTATTCATACATGTACGTTCCAGGACCCAAAGCCTCTGCTGTTGCGTTTGGATCTGCAGCTGGGTTTGGGAGACTCTGTGCGTGTATATGATGGTTTGGGGGAAAGGGCCGAGCACCTACTGCAGAGCCTTACGCATCACAACAATCAGCGTTCAGCTGTGCTGGAGTCCTCACAGGGCCAGATGAGTGTGCTGTACCATGCCAGGCCACACAGCCAAGGACACGGCTTTAATGCATCATACCAGGTGCCTGTCAATCTAAGCTTTGTTTTTTAGTTATTTAATACAACACACACTTAATGTATGTATTTTATAATCTATTTGGACCATGAGAAGAGCCTGGAGCCTATACCAGCAAATAAATAAGTAAAGTGATCTATTTTGCCTACTGTGCCAACAGGCAGAAAAAAAATCCTCTTCATGTAACTCATTCGTGCAGTGAAACACACATATACACACACTGAGTGAAATGAGCACATGTGCCCGGAATGGTGAGCAGCCCTGTACACGGCTCCCGTGGAGCAATTGGGCTTAGGTGCTTGCCCAAGGGCACTTTGGCCATAGTACTTGGTGGGACTGGGACTTGAACCAGGGATCAGATCGCAAGGCTGGTTTCATAACCATAAGCTAATGACTAATTAGGGAACACAGACGAGAAAAACCTATTTAGGTTGTTAAACCTTTACAAAGAAGAAACACGTACATTAATGGACATACTCAGACTTGGATGCAATTTGTATCTCTAATTTACTTGACTTGCATGCCTTTGGGCTTTGAGAGGAAACCAACACAGACACAGGGAGAACTCCACATGGAAAGGTCATTGGAACTGAACCTGGGCTCTACATGCTGTGAGGTGACAGCACTACAGTACTGAGTCACAACATGTATTAATCATCTAGTATAATATGTGCTTAAAATGTTGCTGTGGATTAATGTGCACTGTTTTAAAGTAGGTTGTGCAGTTGAAGACAATATATAAATCAATATTTTCTGCATTCATACGATTTCTTTTTCCAAGGGTGTAGAAATCTACGATATTGAAATCATTATGATATATCCTATAGGCCTATGTTATTTAAGAGGCTGCTTATTTAAATAATTTATCATAAAACATTATATAGATAATTTAAAGGCTGATTTGGCCCAAAAAACTATTTACCATTGGGACATCGAAAACAGCATGCTTCTTCTAACACATACCAGATAAAACCACCATCGTTACATGTATTTATTTCTGTGATGTATTATTTGGTTTTGTAAGTAATGTGTTATTTAAATTTCACTACTCCAGGCAGTAATTAGTGAAATGATTAATCACTTTCCTTTAATGCATTATTCAGTTACAATTACAGATATGTAAATAAGCGCATCACTTGCTTTGCTCGTTTATGATCAAATGTCACCATACCTTGGAGTGCTTGTGAAATGTTTGATTAATTTCTATACTCACCAAAGCCTTTGGCTGATTGTAAACAGAACGGCTCAAAGCTGATTAAACAGTTCACACCATTCATAGTGAAATGTATCAGCAGGAGCAGGTATGGGCTATGTATGAATTATTTAAGAGAGTTGAAACAAACAGCTTAGACTGACACAAAAGCATTTTAAGCAGCAAATACATTTTAAAAGCCATAATTACTCAAATAATTAATTACATTTTAAGGATGCAACTAATAACATTAACTTATCAGTAATTTTTGCAATGTGTACAACAGTAGTGGTACTTTATAAAATTGTCATGCTGTTGGGATAAGTCAATAGTTTTATAGCAGTTGTAACATCTGTACATTGCTGAGTTTTATATGCAACAGCGAGTCTCAACTGGTGGGTTGTGCATAGCTTGTATAACATAAATTTAAAAAATGAATAAATAAAAATGAATGATCATATGATTTTGCACTCATCTTTTATATTGAAAAGAACATTTGCCGGTTACCCTTCTCTTTATATTTGTGATGATGATCTGAGGCAAGATGATGAAATGCAAATATAACCCAGATTATTTGAAATGTGGATTTTCGTCAAATGAGAACAAGTTTATCAGTTTATAAAGGCTATTTGTGAAAAATAAATTTGTTTTATTTGTATTCTCAAACAGTGGGTCATAACTTTATGACCATGGGAAAATATGGGCCCTAGCTGAGACCAATTGAGATCCTCTGTTATACAGTATATTGTGACCACAGCGTTATTAAAACATCTTTTTCACCCTGTCTCCTTAATTCTCTCTTAGGTAAAGGGATACTGTTTTCCAGGCGAGTTCCCGTGTGGTCCAGATGAGGGCTGTTACTCTCAACATCAGCGCTGTGATGGCTATTGGCACTGTCCAAGTGGCAGAGATGAGGAAGGGTGTGTGATGTGCCCAGCAGGCAAATACCCCTGTCAGAGTGCTAAAGGTGCCTGCTACTCGGAACTAGAGCGCTGTGACAACCAGAAACAGTGTCAAGACGGCTCGGATGAGAAGAACTGCTTCTCCTGTCAGCCAGGCACTTTCCACTGTGCAACCAACTTGTGCATCCTTGAAACATGGCGCTGCGATGGGCAGGAGGACTGTGCTGATGGCAGCGATGAGCATGAGTGCCAGACAGCTATGCCTCGCAAGGTGATTACAGCAGCACTGATTGGCAGCTTGGCCTGTGGCTTGCTGCTTGTCATTGCTCTTGGTTGCGCTTTCAAACTGTACTCACTCCGTACGCGAGAGTACCGGTAAGTTTACCACTTTTGTAATGTTCAAATGTTGATTCAGAGAGCAAACATTTACATTTTACATACATTTTTGGTCATTTATTGGACGCTTTTATCCAAAGCGACTTACAAGGTGAGCACAGGGTTAATCACAACATCCCTGCAGCAATGAGGGTTAAGGGTCTTGCTCAAGGACCCACAATAGTAACTTCAGTGGACCTGGGTTTTGAACCCCCAACCTTCAGATTGATAGCCCAACACCCTAAACACTGAGCTACCGCGCCCTCAACAGGTCTCATATGTAATGGGTAGAGGAAATAATTTGAGTTGGGTGAGGTGGATGATGCCAATAGATAACACAAATCATTGTACAGATTAAAATAGTGTAATTTATAGGATGAAGATATTTATCCCAATAAGAGTCACAGGGACCTAAATTTATTCCAGACCACCCTGAATTTTTGTAATCAGGTTTGCCATACAATATTATTTATTCTTTACTTATTCATTCATTGTCTTTCGCTTAATCCTCTACTTGGATCACGGACAGTTCCTCGTGCCCATCCAGGGGAAAATGTTTCAGGTGCTGGGCAGTTACACCTAGAACAGGGTGCCAATCTATCACTGGGCACACACTCACTTACACAAACACATACAAACACAATCTATATGGGGCAGTTTAGAGCATTAAATTTTACCTTGAATCCATGGTTTTGGACTGTGGGAAGAAACCGGAGAACCTAGAGGAAACGTGGACACGGGGAGAACATGGAAACTCCACCAAGATTGGCATTCAAACCTGGATTCCCAGTGCTGAGAGTGCAGCGTGCCGCCCTATTATCAATGAATTAATTCAAATAATTAAAAAATGGTCTTGGGACAACCGATATGAAGTTTGGTGTCATAGATTAATGTAATGAATTTCAACATTTTAATAGGATTAGATGACAATTAGCTAATTCTTATTTATATAAGAATTATATAATATATATTTTTTTATATAATATATTTGCTTTGTAATTTATTAAATTTGCTCCTTTATTAATGTATTCTTTTTGAAAATGATTCATGTCACTTTAATTTAAAACATGATAACAGTGACATGATGTTACGTGTGTGAAAAAAACCTGAAATATTCTCTTAACTGTGAAAATATTTGCAATTTCCTTCTCTTTTCTTTCATCATTCTTTATTTTTTAATCTGCTCATTCTTCTCTCTCTCTCTCTCTCTCTCTCTCTCTCTCTCTCTCTCTCTCTCTCTCTCTCTCTCTCCCCCCCCCCCCCCCCCCCCCCCCCCCCCCCCCCCCCCCCCCCCCCCCCCCCCCCCCCCCCCCCCCCCCCCCCCCCCCCCCCCCCCCCCCCCCCCCCCCCCTGTGAGAGTTATTATTCTGTACTAACTTGAAACCTCTATCCCTCGTGTTATATACATGTGCACACACTTATGTAAATAAGAAAAATAAATACAAATATGTTCCATATTAATGATTTGCTAAACTTGTTAAAAATGATTACTGCCAAAATGACTGTAACACAAATGTGTAAAGAAGAGAGCGATTGAAACACAGAAGACTTATTATTATTATTATTATTATTATTATTATTATTATTTTCTTTTCTGTCCTTCTGCCAGAGCATTTGAAACCCAAATGACCCAGCTGGAGGCAGAGTTTGTTCAGAGGGAGGCTCCACCCTCATATGGGCAGCTTATTGCTCAAGGTCTCATCCCTCCAGTGGAAGACTTCCCTGCTTACAATCCTACTCAGGTACAAACTACTCTCAAACTAAAAGTGTAAAAAAAAAAAAATGTAAATATTCAGGAAACCCACATCTATCCTTATACATCACCAATGTGATCTGGTCTATGTGTATGTTATTTACAATACGTTTTATAGTCAGAATTTTGGCAGCCAGCCAAGTTTATTGTACATTTGGAACTACAATTTTCTTTTAAATAGCGTTAAGATTTTGCAAAAATAAATTTTCCTTAAAAAATATGGTTCTAATCAACTAGAAAAAAAAAAAATTATATATATATATATATATATATATATATATATATATATATATATATATATATATATATATATATATATATATATATATATATATATATATATAGTATTATACATCTCAGATATATAGAATCCTCTAGACTTTTCCAAACATATTAGAGTTATTTGTCATAAATTGTGGTAAAGCATAAAAATTTTCTTTTAAATGGGTGCCATGGTTGGTTGGTGGTTAGCACCTTTGCCACTCAGCGCTGGGGATTTCAGTTTTAAATACTAATCTGTGGAGTTTCTCCCTGTGTCTGCATGGGGATTTTCCGGGTTCTCCAGTCTCCCACAGTCCAAAAAAATGTATTCAAGGTAAAATGAATTACGGTAACTAAATTGTCTCCATATAGTGTCTGTGTGAGTGAGTGCGCGCCCAGCAGTAGATTGGCGCCTTGTGGGGTTTATGACTTTTGGTATAGGCTTTTAACTATAAATATGAATATTATGAATGCGTTTAAAAGGAGATTTGTTGTTTTGATGACAAATTTCTTATATCCACAAAGAGCTTTAGTGAAATGCATGTTTTATTTCAATCAAACATAAAGCAGGTGCTACACATGTGGACAAAATTGTTGGAACCCTTCTGTTAATGAAAGAAAAACCAACAATAGTCACAGAGATAACATGAATCTGCCAAAAGTAATATTAAATTAAAATCCTATGAAAATGAACAAATAAAAATCGATTACTTTTTAAAATAATTTTGTTGGACCATTGTTGAAAAGCAATGTCTGACTTTCATTGTTTAATTTTCATAGCGTGTTTATTTATAATTATTTCTGTGACTATTGTGGGTTTTTATTTCATTAACCAACAATTTTGTTCACATGTGTATGTATGGGTCATAGTAAACCAAAGCTTTTAAAAAATATAATATACAAATAAATATTGTGCCTTAATTGTCTTTCTCAAAATAAACCCTAGTTAAATATTTGCCTTGTTTTTTTGTTTAATATTTTCAGGCATCAGTCTTGCACAATCTCCGTTCTGCAATGCGGAGGCAAATAAGGCGTCAATCATCTCGCCGAATGGTATCACGGCGAAGACTTGGTCGTCTCTGGAGTCGTCTGTTTCAGCGTGGGAGTAGGCTGCGCAGTCATATCCTCCTCCTCACACCACCTGGGCAAACACACACCCATTCTCACATACACCCATCAACTGGGTACACACACATTGATTTGAGTTCGCCAATCAGTGGACATAACAGTTACTGCACACTGGATGCCCAGGGGGGTGTTAGCAGTGGAACAGAAGAGTGGGTTGATTTCCAAACACATGCTGAGGCATTTTGCCTGCCAGAAATCAGAATGCCCACCTCGGCCACTTTGCCAAACTCAACATCTAGCACTCTAGATGATGAAGATGACAATGAATATGAGGATGGCGGGTCTTTGTTTGCTGAACCAGCTCCATCTACGGGACAAAGAGATGAGCGTAGACCATCTGAAGCACCATGTCATCCCTCATGCCTGACATTTAATACATGGACATCAGGGATAGAGGTGCAAAGACTGGCAGCAGAGCTGGGAGCCAATTTTGTTACTCACTCCTCCTCACTGAGTATCTCTTCTCTCTCCTCACCCGACTCCCTGACGTTGTCCAGCCCTCCAACATACACAGATGTCCATTCTAACACAACCATAGATTTATTCTCTGAGCCAAGAGATGACACATGTGACTCTATCCTTTACCTTGAAGATGGTAATACTGACCTGTCTGTTAAAATTGTAGAGCAAAGTGGCTGCACTAGCAGTGAAGAAGATGATGACAATGTACTATTTTTTCAATAAGGAACATTTTATATCTATTTTTTTTATTTTTAACTGCAGCAATGTGAGGAAAATTTAACTGTGAGGAAAGAGTAGGGAAAAATTCTTCGTTTTACAACACAGAATCTAAATGGCTTTGATTCATGGCTTTGCACCAACATTATGTTGATCAAGGATTAAAAAAGTAACAATACATTACGAAGAAAAACAAATCTTTGCTATGTAAATCCAACAAAAAAGAAAAGTAAAAAATAAAAAGAACGGTATGATTAATAATTTAAAAAAAATGTTTTTTTAGATGTACTATCATTTAAGCATCAATAGAAAAGAAATCCCACAGGGCCACTGATTATCAATTATTACAATTAAGTGTACAGTAAGATCTTATCAACACGAACAAAAAAAAACAACTACCTGCCACTGTCCTACTTATAAACATCAACACATTGTTTTGGTCACCAATTTTAATCAATAACAGGTAAAGATGTTTACCAGGTAACAATTATATATTCATTATATTTGGCTTAATCCTCTAAAGGGGGAGGCCCAAGCCCATCCATGGGCCAATTTAGAGCATTTAATTTACCATGTTTTTGGACTGTAGGAGGAAACCATAGAACCTGGAGAAAACTCACTTGGAGAACATAGAAACATCCAGATTGGGCTTCGAACCTGGAATCCCCAGCGCTGAGAGGCGAATGTGCTAACTAATCCACCGTGCCGCTAGTAACCATTATCATTTCATATTTTTTATATGACATGTTTGTGTTGGATTTTAGTTGCATGAACCAAGTGCTGAATTTCCAATAAGCATAAAAACACAGAATCCTTATGACCTGCTCAGTTTTAACATGGAATAAATGTCACAGACTGTAATTTAATGCCATAACATGCATTTCTGTTACCGTTTGCCTAATACTATGGCCATGGGTTTTAATAATGAAAAAAGATATCTATATGTATGCCATGGTTTAAAAAGAACACTTTGTATTTATAATTTTTTGCTAAATATGCCTCCCATGTGAATATTCTTTAAATACTTACTAAGAATGGCATATACATTACATTAAAAATCATTGATTAGTCAGTTAAAACAAAGCCATTTGGGAAGTTTTGCAACATACATTTTGAGCACTATTTTTTTTAGATCCTTTTTTAAGGCTTAATTTTTATTTCCTTTTCCTGAAGCCGGAATTCTGAGCCATAATGATATCACATGATGCTGAATGGTGCTTTTAAGAGTTTGTTTCAAATTATATTAAATACTCAAATTAAACTTCTTGAAGCACTGGAATACATATCATGGAGGAAACTGTACTATCGACTGATGTGACCTAATTTATTAGTAAAGCCAGATTTACTAAGTTATCAGAATTAAGCAAAATTCTCCTCAAAATTGCATACTGGGTTGTGCAGTGTGTTTGAAATCAAATGTAACCACTGAGTGTGTTCTGTGTGGGGGTCTGAATGCAGCTGGAATGTAAATATTCTATCATGTTCTGTTTGAATTGTATTGAATGGAATTAAATCACAGAAATGAGAGTTTGTCAGAATATTATGAATATATTTTTGTAGGTTTATGTATGTTGAATAAACTGAAATGTGACGGAACAGTCGATATTTAGATAATCAGATGCTGTCTAGCTTATAGAGTAATATGACTGTTAAAGGAAAGGGCCAGTTGGAACTGAAATATTGCCTTAGCATTAAAACAGTGCAAAAGTAAAATTGTGTGGCTAAAAACATAATTACAATTTTAAGTTTAAGTTGTATAATCGGTTCTAAAAAATGTTGATTTGTAAAATAAATGTCTGCAGTTCTTTGTTTTTGTTTTCAAGAAAAGATTTCATATTTAACATATTTGTATCTGGATTTTAAGAAGTCATGATTTATTGTTTATATCTAATCTTAATTTTAAACATTTTAATTTAAAACATTTTTGGTGATAACCCCCTTCGGCCTTATAGATCCAGCGCTTGCCATTAAGAAAACATATGTAGGGATAAAGTTTGAGCAGACTGATTGCTAGTGTGTGCTTTTTTTTTTGTTTTCTACACACAGGTTCATAAAATAATTGATACACTTGTTGATTGATGTTTTATTTTTTGGTAAGTTTAGGATGTCATTAATCAGTGGAACTAGGAAGAGATATACAGTTATGTACTGGAAACTGTGAATTTTGAAGTGAAAGAAGTAAACTCAGCTTTAACACAAGTAAGTAAACGACTACACTATTTTTGATCCTTAATTAAACGTTTCACATTAGATTTCAGTTTTCAGATCAGTTGATAAAGTAATGTTTCTATTAACAAGTTTAATAGAAATCTGGAGAGTACACACAGATTATTGGTTAAAGTAAATTTACCCACCTGCAGTGGCCATTTTACAAATGCATAAAATAAACTGTCCTAATTGCAATTTTCTAAAGCATTTGTATCAAGTTGACAGATGATGGCTGCTTATCTTTATGCAGGTAATTCATTCTATATATTCTGCTTAATCCTCTACTAGGGTCAGGTGGTATTCCCCACACACATCCAGGGGAGCACGTTTAGGGCACACACACTATATGGGGTAATTTTAATAAATTCTGCCTGGTTTACAGCTTAATCTGTATAATATTTCAGAAACAGTGAAACTGATCAAATAAATCAACAGCTTAGCTGTAAAGCAGTATCTCAAAAAAGTTTACAAAGCTAAATAAACTGCACATACAATCTTCATGAATGAAATATCGACAACACTAAAATAATGTGCAATGATGTGCAATGATGTAAAGTAAAGCTTTAATTTCGGCATTGTGCAAAACTTAATTTAAATTCTAATCCATTAAGCGCCCTGAGTTTATTTGTAACTTTTGGGATTAATTTAAATATTCATTCTTCATATTAGTGACAATTAGTGACCTTAATGTTGAGACCTTATTTATTGGGAGGGAGTTCCTGTCCTTATGTTACACAAGCCACATAATGTTCCCAGTTGGTATTATCATAATAAAGAATATTCCTGTGATGTTTAGATCCACATAATTTTGGCATTTTTGATGACAAATGCTGTCTCTTATATTTGTTTGAGATGTTCAGTAATGTGTTAACACAGGTTTCAGAAATGATGCTGAGGATTTGATGGATACAGCTAAGAAAGTAAATCTAAAAAACAAATGCACTCCCCTATCAAGGAAAATTAGGTTTTCGTTTGTTATGTGAACGTGTTCATATTGTATACCTTCAGAATGTACTGTGCCAAAAGTAAAAATGGGCATTTTTATAGTAAAATATGAAATACCACGTAAGCAATAAAGTTCTTAGCTAAATGCTTAAAATCAGTGGCATGTACTTAATCAAAAGGGCGAATCAAAATGATTGTCTCTGTTTTTCTACGTGTTTGCTGTTCTAAAGGCATATGAAGAGAATGTATACTGTACTCAACAAAAGTGAAACATCCTTGAATTGCTTTGTACTAAGCCAAACATCTGCCCAGATACGTTCTGTATCGTGTCCAATTGTATATTCATTCATTCATTCATTATCTTCCGCTTATCCTCTATTAGGGTCGCGGTGGGGTTCCCCATGCCCATCCAGGGGAGAACGTCTCGGGCGCTGGGCAGATAGACCCAGGACAGGGCGCCAATCCATCACTGGGCACACACTCACTCACACAGACACACTCTATAGGGGGCAATTTTTTGAGAATTCAATTAACTTGTTCCATGTTTTTGGACTGTGGTAGGAAACCGGAGAACCCGGAGGAAACCCACGCAGACACGGGGAGAACATGGAAACTCCACCCAGATGGGGATTCGAACCGGGAATCCCTAGCGCTGAGAGGCGAACGTGCTAACCACTAAGCCACCGTGCCTCCAATTGTATATTTTAATACAAAATTGTTTTACCTCCTGAGAATTGTATTATTCAGGTTTGATGTTTTGTAAAAATCATTTTGATATTTCCATTCATCTACTGGTCAGTTACCATGCCATCACTGACAGAAGTACGATGCATCTCAGTGCCATGTATATACCATTGCGTGCACATGGTAAGTTCCTCAAATCAATGTTCCTCTCACTTTCCATTCAGTTCTGCTTAAATATATTACATTTAATATAGACATATGTGTACTCAAAAATAAATGTATTTATTTAGTTTGCAGATCCTGTTTTTGCAGAAAAGATTTTTTCTATAATTAACTTTTAACATTTTGCTGCAAAGCACAGTTTGTACAGGATGTACAGTCAGCTATACAGATGTTTAGTAACATTAAAAGTAGTAAATTAGTAAATGTAACATCCAGCAATTGTATTAATGTATTAATCTTCTTATTTATGTAATCTCTTATTACAGTTCCAGGGAGCCTGAATCCTTGACAATCCATTACATGGTCCCATCCACACCTAGGAGTGATAAGTAAGTAAACCTCAGACATGCCTGACATACATTTTCAACTTTAGAAGAAAATCTGACATCCCAGAAACAAAAACTTTTACAGACTTGAGGAGAACATACAAACTTCACACAGAAAGGTCACACCATCGCTGGTTATCAAATTCGATTTATTAATTTCTGCTAAAATTACAACAAATAGACACTTTTCATTTTAAAAACTATTTATCAAAATTGTATGCAATAAATGTATGATTACAATTTAGTAAAAGACTTTTCTTGCCATCGATCCCTTTTCCTCTAGGAAAGGCATGATGCCCCTTTCACCATCTTGTCTTTGTGAGATTGTTGCATTTTTTTAGCTTTTGTTTTTAACGTTTGTATCATTATGTTAATAATCAGAGAAGTTTAAGTATATTTGTCAGGTTGGGAGGGCTGGGCCACTCCCCCCTGTCGCCCGGCCGGCTAGGCCTTCCGTAGTTAGGGCCCCATGCCCTTGAACTGGGATCAGGTCCTACCTGATTACATTGTAGCACGCTTGGCCCGTGAGCCAGCAGGCCAGCATTTTTGCTTATGTACGTGCTTTAGCGTGTACAGGGATGTTACGTCGGGTGCCTGCGTTTGGTTTGTTTTGGTTGTCTTGTTTAGTTTCTCCCGGCACGTTTCGCCGTGCTTTCAGCGGCGTTCCCGCTGTCGTATATAGGTGTTTTGCTCCCGGCCCGTCCCGCTGTGCCTTCAGCGGCGTTCCCGCTGCCTTCAGTAAATAAACAGATATTTGTTTGCTTACATGGTCGCCTGGCTCGCTTCCTGCAACCCGCACCGCATCGCGCTGCGCCGCCTTTTACGGACATTAATGCTGACCTCCACCTCCCAAATCCCTGCGAAGTCCAGGAGTCTTCATCTGGGTAAGCGCGCTGTTTTTCTATTTTTCTCCGCGGTCGCGTTCCCCGGCTTTCGGTCCGCTCCGGCGGTTACCGCACGTTAGCCGCGTTAGTTTCGGCGCTAGCACGCCATTAGCCGCATCCTCCGGCTGCAGCATTACGGCTACTTAATCCCGGCGCTAGCCCCGCTATTAGCCGCGGTTTTTTGGCTGCAGCACCGGCTACATTATCTCGGCGTTTGCCCCGCCACTAGTCGAGTCCCCGGCTGCAGCACCGGCTACATTATCTCGGCGTCTGCCCCGCCATTAGTCGAGTCCCCGCTACGTTAACATCTCATCTCCGCTGCAGTGCTCGCTCCCCGGAGGTTGGAGCGATGAGGGGAATCAATTGGTCCCGGATTATGGGGAGATTGTGCTCCCTCTCTCGGCCCCGATTAAGCTCCCGGCAACCTGCGACGGGGTGGCTTTGAAGCCACTGCCTTATATTCTCGGCTGTCGCAGGGTGTTTGAACTGGTGACCAGTCGGGAGCTTTCGGAGCGAGAGCGGGTGCTATTCTACCTCTCCCGACTCCTGGGACCTGCGCTGAGGTGGGCCGAGGGGACGTCTGCCTCACCTCAGCGAGCCGATTTGAGGCGGCGCTCTTAGCCCGGTTTGCCCCGGGCTCAGATGCCCGCTCCGTCGGACGCGGTTAAGAGGCAACTTCCCAGTGGGCGGGTTAAGGATCCTCACCACTCGTCTCTGCGCGCGATCCTCCGTGCGAGCCTCCCTGCTCCACGGATCACCCGCCCCGCGAGTTCTCTCTCGCCGCTAGGAATCCGCCGCGCGATCCTCCCGGCTTCATGGATCACCCGCTCCGCGAGGACTTTCTCGCTGCCAGGGATCCGACGCGCGATTCTTCATACGAGCCTCCCGGCTCCATGGATCACCCGCTGCGCGAGTTCTTCCTCGCCGCTAGGGATCCGCCGCGCGACCCTCCGTGTGAACCTCCCGGCCCCGCGGACCACCCGCTCCGCGAGTTCTTTCTCGCTACCAGGGATTCTCCGCGTGATTCTCCGCGCGTTCCTCCCGGCGAGTTGCCCTGTGCTGGCAGCGAGTCTCTGCATGAGACGCGGCGCAGTCTGCGCGTGGGGACGTTATTTTCCGTCCCGCTGTGCCCCGATCGCGTGCGTCCACGGGCTGTCAGCGAGCCACGGAACGCGGTCTGCGAGCCGCTCTGCCCGCGTATTGAGCCGCACCGTGCCGCCAGGGTCTCTCCGATCGCCGTCAGCGAGACCTCGCTTGCCGCGAGCGCTTTTCCGCCCGCCTTCTATGAGCCGCCACGCGAGGCTCCGCGTGTTTCTCAGCGCGGTTCTCCTGGCGATGCTCCTCTGGATTCTCCCCACGGTTCCCCTCGCGCTGCTCCCCACGGTTGCCCTCGCGCTGCTCCTCGGGTTTCTCCTCGCGATGCTCCTCAGGTTTCTCCTCGCGATGCTCCCCGCGGTTCCCCACTAGCGATGCTTCTCGGGTTTCTCCCCGCGGTTCTCCTCGCGATTCTTCCCGCAATGCCCCTCGTGTTCCTCAGCGATCCACGGAGCAACTGCCCTGCGACTGTGAGCCGCTAGGGCGTCCCCGCTCACCGTCAGCGAGTGTCTCATGGGACTCTGCACCGGCTTCCCCGTTCATGGGCCAAGACCGGGACTTCTCTGCGTTCACTCGGTTCACCCCTGCGTGTACCCCGGTCTCTCTTGCGGCCGCGTTTGTTGCTTCGGTCCCTAGGCCAGCGGTTTCCTCTCAGGTGTCCGAACCCGCTGTTTCTCGGGTCCCTGAGTTCACGTTCGGCGCTCCCCCACCGGAGTGCGCATAGGGGTTGGGTCGCCCTCGTGCTCACAAGGGGCCACAGCGCGGCTGCGCACACATGGGGTAACGTCGCCCTTGGTCTATTGAGGGGTTAGGGCGCGTCCGGAACCACATAGGGTCACGCCCTAATATCCACAAGGGGTCACGGCGCCCCCGCATCCTTTAGGGGCCTCGCCGCCCTCACAAGGGGCCTCGCCGCACTCACAAGGGGTCTCGCCACCCACACGCACCCAAGGAACCTCGCAGTCCACGCATTCTCATAAGGTTATGTCCCTCACGTGCTCACCTGGGGTCAGGCCCCCCTCGCACTCTCAAGCAGTCACGGCGTCCCCGCATCCTCAAAGGGTCCCGCCACCCTCGTGCCCACAAGGAGGAGCCACGCCACCGCACTCACAAGGGGTCGCGTCCTCCTCGCTCTTGCAAGCGTTTGTGGCGCCCCCGCATCCTCAAGGGCTCCCGTCCCCCTCGCACTCACAAGGGGTCACGTCGCCCACACCCTCACACCGCCGTTCTCTGTCACGTCGTCCCCGCACCCTCTAGGGGTCTCTTCGCGGTCCTTGAGCCCCCTTTTGTTTTGTTTTTTCCCGCATCCCCCGGGTGCCTTTGCCCCCCAGTTTTTTTTTTTTTTTTTTTTTTTTTGGGGGGGGGGGGGGGGGGAGAGAAGAGAATATGTCAGGTTGGGAGGGCTGGGCCACTCCCCCTGTCGCCCGTGTTTCGGTTTTGGCTGGCTGGGGCTTCCATAGGTAGGGCCCCATCCCCTTATACTGGGATTGGGTCCTACCTAATCACATGTGGCCTGCTCGCAGTATTTGAAACACGCTTGGCCCGTGAGCCAGCAGGCCAGCATTTTTGCTTATGTACGTGCTTTAGCGTGTACAGGGATGTTACGTCAGGTGTCTGCGTTTGTTTTGTTTTAGTTGTTTTGTTTAGTTTCTCCCGGCACGTTTCGCCGTGCCTTCAGCGGCGTTCCCGCTGTTGTATATAGGTGTTTTGCTTCCGGCACGTCCCGCCGTGTCTTTTATTTCTGTGCTGTGTCAAATTTTGTCTGGAGTTGATAAAGTATGCTATTACTCTGTCTACCTACATACTTATCTACCTACATACTTATCATACTTATCTAGATATGAGAATAATGTATACATAAGATACGTTTATGTATTAGTAAAAAAAAAAAGATACGTTTATGATAAAGCAAAATTAAGCATCATACATATTGATTAATGATGCTTTTCATCAATTTGTTATTTATCTGAATATATATATATATATATATATATATATATATATATATATATATATATATATATATATATATATATATATATATATATATACACATACACACACACTGTATGTATATATATATATATATATATATATATATATATATATATATATATATATATATATATATATATATATATATATATATATATACATATACACATATATATATATACATATACACATATATACACAGTGTATGTGTGTATGTATATATATATATATACACATTCATTATGTGTATATATGTGTATATATATATACATATATTCATTCATTCATTCATTCATTCATTATCTTCCGCTTATCCTCTATTAGGGTCGCGGTGGGGTTCCCCATGCCCATCCAGGGGAGAACGTCTCGGGCACTGGGCAGATAGACCCAGGACAGGGCGCCAATCCATCACTGGGCACACACTCACTCACACAGACACACTCTAAATGGGGCAATTTTGAGAATTCAATTAACTTGATCCATGTTTTTGGACTGTGGGAGGAAACCGGAGAACCCGGAGGAAACCCACGCAGACACGGGGAGAACATGGAAACTCCACCCAGATGGGGATTCGAACCGGGAATCCCTAGCGCTGAGAGGCGAACGTGCTAACCACTAATATGTATGTATGTATGTATAAATTAAAATTAATATAAAGTTATAAAATTAATAAAAAAAATGATTGTTGAATGCTTTACAGTTGATCATCAAATCCTTATTTGTACTCAACATCTTCGTTACATATTAGTGTGAGAGCACATCCAAAACATGGCTTCCTCTTTACTATAAGCCTTTATTGTTTTTAGGGTGCAAGTTCCTCCTCAAGCTTTTGTGTTTATTTCTGGCTTTTATGTGGGTGGCTTGTTTCTATTACAATGTATCATATTACAATGAGATCAGATGACCTTATATAAAAGCATTTAAATCCAACCTTTTTACAGATTTAAAAAATCACAGCATTGTCTACTGTGCTTATTGTCTTTTTAATTTGACAAGAGGGCGACATGGATCAGGTGCAATGCATTTCTATTCCATTACATCCATGTTTATTTTATCTATATTTTATTTAAATGTATGTATACAGTGCAATAATATCATGTTTTGTTTTGTTTTTTTTTTATAGGAAAATATAATCTGTGGAGGTGTTTCGCTGTTTCACACTGTCATTGAGGAAAAGCACCATTATGAAGTGAACAAAGTGTTAACCAGTACATATGCTAATTTTGCCAGGTAAGGATGGCTGCAGCACATTATTGTGCAATTAATCTTAAACATACAATAACAATATAAACATCCCATCAGTATTAATTAATATGCTAAACATGATTATTATTTAAATCATGATATAGGTTTTTGTATCAAAATTTTAATAATGATAATGTACAACATATTGAGTAATACTGATGGGATGTTTATATTTTTGTATATATATATTTTTTGTATATATATATTTGTATTATTTCGAATTTAATAGCAAATACTGTATTTGGTTGCTTTTTTTTTGTAAGCAAAAAAGGCAGTTCTGGGTTATGTAAAGGGCCAAGCAAGTATAAACCACAGTCGAAGTTATTTTTTACACAGTGTGTTAAATCAGTTTTTGTGAATAAGTGTTAATAAATTTTAGTATAGTAATTTGTTTTTTTTTTATACATTTTTTAAAATTTTAGTAATTTTGTCTTTTTGTTTAAGACATATTGATGATTATAATATTATATTTATACAAAAATATTAATGTTAACTGGTTCAATTACTTATAAAAGTGCTGGAAATATAACAATGTATATTTATGTGTAATTTATATGTAATATAACAGAAAATAAATCTGCAATTACATAATGCAGTTTATTTTAAACAATGCAGTAAACCTCAAAATTTTTAATTTTACATGTTTTACCAGATTAAAAGTTTATACCAGCTAAAATATTCACTGTTGTGGTTTCTTTTTTTTATTCATTTCTTAGCGAAAGAGACAAACTTATAATGGTAAATGGTGTGGATACTCAGAATTTGCCTCCAAAGAAGTTAGCAATGATGCTGTGCACAGAGTCTCCTATGCTTGTCAGTAGTTTTAATTTAATCTCTCCCTCTCTCTTATTATTTCTCTCTGTCTTATTTACTCACTCACTTGCACACCCACATACATACTCTACTATTCACAAGCAATCATCTTTTCCTTGTTCATTCATTATCTAGAGTGACATGGGTGTATTGAATTCCTTTGTGGTTTCATAAATCTGATTTACATTTACAGACCCTGCACAAAGCGAGCATCAGTGAAGAAGAGAGAAACTATCCACAATCTGAGAGCATAGAGTTTTCTAATAAGGAAAAAATGACCATAGACTTAAATCTGAACATGGTGAGAATGTCTGAGGAAAAAGAAGAAACCGCAGAGAGGCCAGAAATGTCTAAATTGGAAAATGAGAATTGGTCAGCTATCTCATTTTTCAATGAGGAAATACTCCTCGTGTCTATGACAAACACAAACCTAGAAGTTGTTAGTACCAGAGGATGTGCTACTAAAAATGAGAACTACAACAGTGGTGGCCTAAGTTGCACCCTGCATGACATTATTATGGTCAATAAACAGAGTGAATTTACATCAGGTAAGACCTATAACAGTAAGAAAGCAAAATGCTTTTATTCAGAACTATAGCTTTGAATGTGTGTTTTTACAAACCTAAATTTATTTCAAATATATTGAAACCTGAAAATCTTGCATCTTAGACAAATCTTTTTAAAATTTTTAGTTATAAAGTAATCAGAATATGGTTAGAAAACTGATGTATTAGATGTGATTGTGCTGCTACATAAAAAAAATATTTTACAAAGCTGCTAAAAGAACCACAATATCTATTAACATTTAAATTTGTAATATTTAATAATCAGACAAAAACGTTTTAAAACTATATATAAAAATTCCTATATATATATATATAAATGTCCTGTACCCATCATTGTGAGAAATTTAAAAACCCTTTAAAACATTGATTTTATTGTATTGAGTTTTTGTTATTGAGTGCAAGCTAATATTTGAGGTCATTTTAAATCTAAATACATATTTACACAATCCACAGTGATATGTCAGTAATGTCGTGTTTTTCAATTCCAGTGTCCAGTGAATATTTAAAAAAACATAATGAAACAGGTCAGTTTTTGATCCAGAGTTTACTACAAACCACCATCCGTCCTGAAAATATTCCACGTTCAGGAAAAGAAGCGGCTTGCTTGAGTAAAACCAGCTCAGGTTAGTTCACTAATCATTCTTGATAACATTGCTAAGTTAATATATTTAAATCTATTAAGATTGTTGTTATTTTTACTATTATTATTATCTTTTCTTCTTCTTGTATTATCTCTAAAACAATGTTTTTCTTTGCACAGCATTAAAATATTAACTAATGATACATTTTGCCATGTTTATCTACACAATCATGGTAAAAAAACATCCAGTCTCATAAATGTGTATATATTATACACAAAAATGTGAGGATATCTTGACTATTCAACACTACAACAATATGCTAAATATAACACAGTTCAGCGAGGAAAAGTGAATGTAATTTTCTAGGAGTATGATTAAGGCCATTTCTGAATATCTGTTGCGTTTGTAAGTGCAAATCTCCTAATCATTATAGACAAAAGTATCAGGACACAACGCTTAATCACTGGGTTTAGGTATTTCATGTAATCCCATTGATACAGCTATATAAAATCAAACACTCTGTCATACATGTTGGAAACAGGATGCTTCTAACGTTTGGAAAGAGCTGTTTTCTGCAGCGTAACTGTGTCCTACTGCACAAAGCAATGTCCAGAAAGCCATGGCTGGATGAGTGTGCTGTGGATAAACTTCACTGGTTTGCACAGAGCACCTTGTCTCAACTCTTTCAGACAGCTTTGAGATAAACAAGTGCAGAAATTGTAAGTCAGGCCCGTAAAATCAACTGAACTCAAAAATGCTGTTCTGAATTTATTCCAAAAACCTTTCCAAAAATCTTTCTAGAAGAGGGCAGGCTGCATGTTGTAAAAGTATGAAAATACCTTTGCTATACAGTACATATGCCAAGTGAAAATATGATTTTAAAACTTAAAGGATTAATTTTTTTTTATGGTGGCATAGCACATCTGCCTCTCAATGTTGGAAATCCAGGTTTGATTTCTAATCTGGATGGAGTTTCCATGCATCCCCAGTGTCCGTATGTTTTTTTTTTTTTTTTCTGCGTTCAGTTCAAGAACATGGATTTATGGTAAATTAGCTGCTCTAAATTGCCCCTATATAATGTGTGTGTCTGTGTGATTGTGTGCACAGCGGTAGTTTGAACATTTTTTTTTTATTAATCATTTTTACACAAGATTTTTACACTTTTCTTTTAAGCAAATATCACAATCTACTACTATCACTCAAATGTAAATGAAGGAAATGGAGCTACTGTTGTCCTGAACTTCAGTGACTCCAAGAACTTCCTCAAATGTTCACATAAAAATAACAGAGCTGTTTTGACCATTGAGGTAAGAAATAATTTAGCTCATGTTTCTGTTTCATCAAATCAACGTTTCTCACTGTTATCAATTGATTTTTATTTATTTGGGAGCCTATTTTAATGCATTATAGGTTACTATCTTAAATGTAGGCTACTTATATTTATATGTTGAATACTTTATTGTAGTGTTTTGAGAAATCCAAGCTGCGATCAATCTACAGGAATGATCCAACCACATGGCCTTTTGTTTTCTACATGACAACTATGAAAGACAGCAGCCGTCGCTTTGAGTCAGCCGCATGCAACGGTTGGTTCATCTGTACCAAACCATGTGGTTTGGTGTGTGTGGATCAAGGAACCGATCGACATGCGTTGGAAAAAAACTTTAATATCTTCATTTGCTCCAAATGTTGATAGTTGTATCAAGAGCCTGTACCAAACTGTATAAAACAAATATTATAAGTAATGAGTTGAATATATGACTTCAGTGGTAAAATATTGTGATAGGAAAAGGTTTACGTGAGGTTTAAAGCATCAATATAAAAGCTAGTTCATCATTATTATGTGTTTATTTCCCTCTAAATATATATGAGCAATATGTTGGCTTTATATTTGGAAATAGAGTTTTATAATGTCTGCTTATTTCAACATTTTAATATTGTTTTTTGTGAGCTGTGTCCATTTCTTTTTCTCATAAATGTTTGTTTCAAATGTGTAAATCAGAGTTAGAATACTTTATTAATCCCATGGGGAAATTGCTGAAATCTGTGCAAAGAAATGTGTTTATTTAAATTAAATTAAATTAAATTAAATTAAATTAAATTAGGCGGCACGGTGGCTTAGTGGTTAGCACATTCGCCTCTCAGCGCTAGGGATTCCCGGTTCGAATCCCCATCTGGGTGGAGTTTCCATGTTCTCCCCGTGTCTGCGTGGGTTTCCTCCGGGTTCTCCGGTTTCCTCCCACAGTCCAAAAACATGGATCAAGGTAATTGAATTCTCAAAATTGCCCAATTTAGAGTGTGTATGTGTGAGTGAGTGTGTGCCCAGCAATGGATTGGCGCCCTGTCCTGGGTCTATCTGCCCAGCGCCCGAGACGTTCTCCCCTGGATGGGCATGGGGAACCCCACCGCGACCCTAATAGAGGATAAGCGGAAGATAATGAATGAATAAATTAAATTAAATTAAATTAAATTAAATTAAATTAAATTAAATTAAATTAAAATGAGACACTTGTTTTAGCACAGGGATAGATTGGCACCCTGTCCTGGGTGTATGTGCCCAGCACCTGAAATGCTCTCCACTGACCCCCCCCCCCCACCCTAGTAGAGGATAAAGCGGAAGATAATGGATAGATGGATGTAATCACTTATTACATGTAGGCTTGTGACATGAAGGTGCCTGGTTCAATTCCCGGTCCCACCATGTCCTGTGGCTTAAGTACCTAACCCCAATTGCTCCCTGAGTGCCATGTACAGGGCTGATTCTCGCTCTGGGCACATGCGCTCACTTCACTCAGTGTATGTATATGTTTGTGTTTCACTGCACCGATGTATTAAATGTGGAGGACTAATTCCTCTGTGTGTAACAGTGGGCAAAAATAGATCACTATCACTTTTTTTTTCCTAATTCAGTGTGTTATGGGTTTGCTCTTGTACAGATATTTGGTTGTTAAGGAAGAATTTATAAAATTTAACTTTTAACTTTGGCATAATCTGTATTTCTTTTGCAAAGGAAAAATGCTGTAACCTGTTAGTTTGAGGGACTAACACATCTTCATACAGGTTGAGTGATTGTGCCCTCTAGTGGTGATAAAGTGCAATAACAACACAAAACAGATGACGGACCTATGGACTGCAATTTAACAACAGAATTTATCAAAGATCTTCACCACCTGCATACAATAGTGTGTAACTGCAATAATAAAATAAATATCAAACTCTGGTTTTGATTAAATTCAGATTTCACATTTATTCTCTTTTATAATTAGGTCTGATACAATTGAAAAGTTAGGTGCAGGAAAATCTGTGAGGGATCACCATACAGATAAAATATATCCCATGTAAGAAATTTAATTTGAACCACTAATATAGAAACAGCGGCACGGTGGCTTAGTGGTTAGCACGTTCGCCTCTCAGCGCTAGGGATTCCCGGTTCGAATCCCCATCTGGGTGGAGTTTCCATGTTCTCCCCGTGTCTGCGTGGGTTTCCTCCGGGTTCCCCGGTTTCCTCCCACAGTCCAAAAACATGGATCAAGTCAATTGAATTCTCAAAAATTGCCCCGTTTAGAGTGTGTCTGTGTGAGTGAGTGTGTGCCCAGCGATGGATTGGCGCCCTGTCCTGGGTCTATCTGCCCAGCGCCCGAGACGTTCTCCCCTGGATGGGCATGGGGAACCCCACCGCGACCCTAATAGAGGATAAGCGGGAGATAATGAATGAATGAATAATATAGAAACATACTAGGTAAGTGGCAGACTGCGTCTAACACCATGGACCACCAGGGGGAGACAAACAACTTTTTGGTAAATCATGCTTTTATAAATAACCTCTTTATCTCTTATATTCTTTACAATCTGCTTTTAACTGGACCTTAACCATTTTTAATGGTTAGCACGTTTGCCTCTCAGCACTGAGGATCCAGGTTCAAATCCCAATCAGGATGGAGTTTACATGTTCTCCCTGTGTCTGCATGGGTTTCCTCTGGGTTCTCCGGTTTCCTCCCACAGCTCAAAAACATAGATTCAAAGTAAATTAAATGCTCTAAATTGCCCCATATATAGTGTATTAGTGTGTGTCTTCGTGAGTGAGTGTATTCAGCAATAGATTGGCGCCTTGTCCTGGGTGTATCTGCCCGTTCTCCCCTGGATGGGTATGAGGAACCCCTGCCCTGTGACCCTATTAGAGGATTAAGCAGAAGATAATGAATGAATAAACTTTCTTTTCCTTATTAGTAGTCTGGTGTTTCCATCTCTTTAGTTGTCATTCATTTGGTAATAAATAAAATAAATAAAGCTTTGGTGCTGCACATTAGTAAAGCCATGCTGCTGACATTTCTTTCTCTTCCTTTAGTTATTTTTGCTCTGCAGTCTACCACATTCCAGAGGGTGATAATCTGCTACAATGTGCAAAGTTGGTAGTGGGAATTTACATCCACAAAAAAAGTGACGCCACATAAAATATCCATGCAATTTTTTTTCCTTTTTATGTAAATACACTGTACAGACAAAAGTATAAGCACACACCTCATAATCAGTAGGATAATTCAATATCTCATCTCGTCGTATTATCTTCTGCTTTGCCTACTACTGGTGTCGCAGGGGAGAACATATGCCAATCCAGGCACTGGACAGATACACCCAGGACAGGGCACTAATCACACATGCCATAAAGGGGCAATTTAGAGCAGCCTACTCACCTTAAATTCATGTTTTTGGACTGTGGGAGGAAACTAGAGAACCTGGACAAAACCCACGCAGACACCCAAATTTACCATATATATATATATATATATATATATTCATTCATTCATCATCTTCCGCTTATCCTCTATTAGGGTCGCGGTGGGGTTCCCCATGCCCATCCAGGGGAGAACGTCTCGGGCGCTGGGCAGATAGACCCAGGACAGGGCGCCAATCCATCGCTGGGCACACACTCACTCACTCACTCACTCACTCACACAGACACACTCTGTGTGGGCAATGGGGCAATTTTTGAGAATTCAATTGACTTGATCCATGTTTTTAGACTGTGGGAGGAAACCGGAGAACCCGGAGGAAACCCACGCAGACACGGGGAGAACATGGAAACTCCACCCAGATGGGGATTCGAACCAGGAATCCCTAGCACTGAGAGGCGAACATGTTAACCACCAAGCCACCGTGCCGCCTTTATATATATATATATATATATATATATATATATATATATATATATATATATATATATATATATATATATATATATATTTGTTAAACAGTTTGTGTAATGCATTTCACAAACTGATCAGTGCTGTGATAAGAACCACTGTTGCTTGTTGCTCCGGTTCAGCTTGACAATCAGGAAAATTCTTTGATGGAAGGTCTGCTGTCTGAATCTGAAGCTGAATGATAAATATTATATTCAGGATAGTCTCAGTCTTATGTCTTTCTTTTCTATAGTGTTTTAGGTTAGAATCTAAATCCCCATGGTGCTTTGTTGGGGTTACTGGTAGACCTGAGAAGCTCAGAGGTTTAAAGCCTTGACATCAGCTCTATGTCTTTTTGCTGATGCAGGATCAGACAGTAGGTGTTCGAAAGGATTTACAGTTGGGGCACATTAAATCATGCTCCTTGGTGGTTCACAGCTGTACCAACACTGTGAGCAGGTGTTAGAAAAAAATTGTATTGTTTTTTACTATCCAAAATAAACATCCATAAAACATTAAGGAAGGAAGAAAGAAAAGATAGACAGGAAGAAAGAAAATTATACACTATTTACAATAAATTGACATGTTCATGTTTATTTTGGCATTTTTCTCAGCGCTGGGGATTTAGGTTCGAATCCCCATCTGGGTGGAGTTTCCATGTTCAGCCCGTATCCACGTGGGTTTCCTCCGGGTTAATTTTTTAACATTAAAAATGTTCATTTCGTATTATCTAACGTGATTACACCCTACATGGACAGTGTATTCATGTAAAAAAAAAATTAGACACCTACACATGCATTTTAAACAATTGTATTCTTATAGTTTCTTGGTAATAGTTTGGGGAAGACTCTTTCGTATTTCGTCATGATTAGGAGGGAACGCAGTAAAAGCTCCAGGATGTGTTATTATCACAACACACTTGTCCAAATAGTGTTTTATCATTTTAAAATGTAGCAACCCAATATGTTATTATTTAAAAAAATGTGAAAACATCAGAATGTCTAAGAAAAATTATTTTTATTCAAAATAATTACGTATTATTTCATAATAATGAGCTTTATTTAAGAACATAGGTATTCTTATTTAACCTACTGAAATTTAAGGACATTTTTCTATTTTTTTTCCATATCATTGGAAGGTAATATCACTTTTTCTATATTTCCAACTTTCTACTGTAATTCTGTTTTTAGATTCATGATTCATGGAATTTTATGATGGGTAACTATGATGTTCATAAATATGATACGTTTTCACTGAACCTTGACCTTCAGTCTGCCACCTTACTAGCCTTCTGTTCAAACCCCTTACTCCCAACACATACACACAGTCACCCACACACTATACTCATTCACACTCTCACTCCCCCCACATGTTGTCTCTCCCCACTCGGCCATCCAAAATTTCATTTCACAGATGACAGGCTTCGGCCTCTAATCCAGCAGCTGTGAAGGAGGGGACGGCTGGCCAACTGTTTCAACTCTAATCAGCTTTTATTGCACGAAGGAGGACACAGGTCCCCCTGCTCCTCCAACCAAGACTCTGTTTGAGTTTAAGGAAGCTTTTGACTGTAGTTCACTAATTCACAGAACTGCTGGATTGACATGTTTTAGCAGAGCTGTCATTACTAATGAATCCATTGCGTTTACAGCATTTAGCCGATTTCTTTAAACCAGTGAGTTTTACAAATCTCACCACGTTATACAATTTGAACCACTTAGAATTAAGAGCCATGCTAAAATCCCTGACAAATTGGTGACAAATTGGTACATCGAAAACCTGAATCCTAATTAAATAAACATTGCATAACAAAGTATAACATAAAGTATAACAAATGAATTTATTGAAATTGAAATATTTAGCAGCATTTACAAAACTTTAAGATAAGGTACTGGCTTTAAAAAAAAAAAAAAAAAAAAAAAAAAAAAAAAAAAAAAAAAAAAAAAAAAAAAAAAAAAAAATATATATATATATATATATATATATATATATATATATATATATATATATATATATATATATATATATGTATACACTGTGGGAGGAAACCGGAGAACCCGGAGGAAACCCACGTGGACACGGGGAGAACATGGAAACTCCACCCAGATGGGGATTCGAACCGGGAATCCCTAGTGCTGAGAGGCAAACGTGCTAACCACTAAGCCACCGTGCCGCCGTGTGTGTGTGTGTGTGTGTGTGTGTGTGTGTGTGTGTGTTAAATTCAATGCAATGGAAATGTCAAAAAACTCTAAATCATGTGAGTTCATATCAGTAAATTAGTTCATTCATTATTCATTAATTTCATTCATAATCTTCTACTTAATCCTATATTAGGCACGCTGGTGGGTTCCCCATGCCCATCCAGGGGAGAACATTTCGGGCACTGGCCAGATACACCTAGGACAGGGCTTTAATCCATCACTTGGTACACACAGACACACAAACAAACAAACTCTATATGCATCAATTTAGAACATTCAATTTACCTTGAATCCATGTTTTTGGACTGTGGAAGGAACCCAGAGAACCTGGGAAAACCCACACGGACATGGTTGGGATTACAGTTGGGATCCCAGATTGAGGCAAACGTGCTAACCATTAAGCCACCTTGCCACACAATAACTAGAATAGTCTCAGAATAAATACATTAGGATAAAGGCATGTGTTGTTTTAATAGTATTGTGATATTTTTCTAAGGTACTGTGAGCATTGCTTTATTCTTTAATATTTTGCTTTCTTTTAGCTTTATCTGTCCTCTCAACCATTTTTTTTTATTTTTAAACAACCAGACTACAATGCTCCTGGGTATCCTCATAGCCTTGCTGTTTGATTGGGACTGCTGTGGGTTTGATATATAGTGGTATACTGTAGAACGCTGGGCTTGTAAAGTGCTTGACAGAAAGCTAATAAAAGGAACACAGAGAGCAATAAGGGCATTTATGGCACTTAATGTTTGGCCGTGGCCATGTCGATTTTTACTGGCCGGCGGGTGCGAGGCTGTGATGCCTGACGACAGTGTTTATAGGCCGACAGGTCACAGACTTTCTGAGCTTACAGTATGACGGCTTGTCTGCTGCAGGCAGCCTGTGACGTCTGGTCTCCAGCTTCCTTTCCTTCTCCCACTCAGTGACACCTTATTGACCTCATTCGAAGAAAGCTTTTGGGGGTAAGCACCCAGGTCGCATGGATTTGACCGAATTCGGATCCCTGGTGGATCTGCTGTGTGACCAAAATCCTCAAGTGGGGTGACTTAACAGGCACCATATATCATCTGGATTGAAGGGCCTTAGGAACTGAAGTCACTCACAAGTGAGTACATGTGCACCAGTGACAAGTTTCATTATAGCATGGTTTGAGAATCCACATGAGCAGTCGATACCTTTAACATTACCTTATATTGCCATCATTTAGGAAGAAATTTGAGAAGAAACCTTTTGTGTTTGTCTGAACGATAATGATGATTAAACATGATAAGAAATAAAGAAAAGGTGATGACAAGCATACAAAAATCAAGATCAGATACATGCCATGAGCCCTAGCTGGGAGGTGTGGGTCAAAACCTGGAGTGATACTCCTTGTAATGGCGGATGGGGTAATTAAAAGACCCTGTTTAATATAATTGCACTGATTTGCAGGGTCTAAAACGGCGGCACAGCATTCTGCATTAGCTACCATCCAATTATCCAGGCCCTGCATGCTTAATTATCCCTGCTAGCATTTGAGCATTCTCTTGATTGCTGACAATGTGTGCCTAAGATACTAATTATTTACCCCATAAGCATGCATATTCAATTAGAATTAAGCATAAGAGTATACACTCGTTTTAACATACCCGTCCTGTATAATGAAAAAAAAAAATAGCTGGATTAGTTTGTGAATACGGGAGCTTTGCATGTCTTAGATTCACCTTATCTGTTGATGGTTTGCAAGCAACATCTCTCATCCTGTTTCTATTAAGGGACAGAATGTATATGAGGCTACTTATTTCCACAAAGCTGAGTAAACAAAACAGCAGATAAACCCTTCTTTAAACACAGAACAGATTCCTGCATTTAAATATTCCCATGTACGAGTGTGGAGATCATGTGCAAATCACACAGGCTGGTCACGCTCAATCTCATTCCTGCATCTGCTTTGTCTGTTTACAGAGGATCAAAAGGAACTTTTCCCACAATTGGAATAATTGTTTAATAATCAAAAATATAGTAAAATGCATGTGATGGCAAAATTATAGTGTAACAATGATGTAAAAGATAGAAAGTTCTTTGCAGATTAATGCTTTACCAATCTGCTTTTTCATTCATTCATTTATTATCTACCGCTTAATCCTCTACTAGGGTTCTCCATGGCCATCCATGGAAAAGGCTCTGGGAAGATACACCCAGGACATGTCGACAATCTATCATGGTGCACACTCACACACACACACACACACACACACACACACACACACACACACACAATATGGGGCAAATTATAGTATTTAATTTACCTTAAGGTGGCATGGTGGCTTAGTGGTTAGCACGTTCGCCTCTCAGCGCTATTCCCGGTTCGAATCCCCATCTGGGTGGAGTTTCCATGTTCTCCCCGTATCCGCGTGGGTTTCCTCCGGGTTCTCCGGTTTCCTCCCACAGTCCAAAACCATGGATCAAGTTAATTGAGTTCTCCAAATTGCCCCATATAGAGTGTGCTTGAGTGAGTGAGTGTGTGCCCAGCAATAGATTGGCGCTCTGTCCTGGGTGTATCTGCCCAGCGCCCGAGACGTTCTTCCCTGGATGGGCATGGGGAACCCCACCACGACCCAGTAGGGGATAAAGCGGGTGATAATGAATGAATGAATAATTTACCTTGAGGGCGGCACAGTGGCATAGTGTTTAACACGTCTGCCTCTCAGCAATGGAGATTCAAGTTCGAATCCCGAACTGGGTGGAGTTTCCATGTTCTCCCCGTGTCCACGTGGGTTTACCTGGGGTTCTCAGGTTTCCTCCGGCAGTCCAAAATAATGGTGTGTGTTCGTCTCCCAAAACGTTCTCCCGTGGATGTTCCTTTATATATATACTGTATATACTGTATATATATTTACATATTAGAACATGGATAATAGATGTATGAAAAGGCCATGCAGCAGAGGTTACACCCTGATGTCACAGTACAGGCAATATTGTCATGCGTCATTAAGCAAACATTTATATTGTTCATAAACCTTAGGAGACATGTTTGAGTACACTTGTGAATAAAGCAAGCGCAAATGCTTGAGATCACCGCTGTCCTTCAGTGTTTCTGTAAGACTTCTTAAGCGATTGAACAGGGGCTTAAAGGGTTGTAAAAGGGATTTGTTTGTCTCACTAAGTGCTTCCTTATTTAAATGTGATTCATTCACCTACAGCACCTCCTGTTTACTGGTTAGGGTTTCCATAACTCTGGAGCCTACACTGTGTGCATTGCGGGAAGACGTTCTAGACAAGGCGCCAGTCTATCACTGGACAGTACACTCACACCCTCTTTAAGTCCATTTATGCAGAAGCTCTACTTGTTTTCTCCTCACTTCTAAACATCTGACCAAATCAATACACTTGAAGATATAGTTCGTAAAGCAGACCAAATCTAATTTATACAATTGTCCTTTGGCCTTTAGAAAGGCATTAAGTCAGACTTTTAGTTTTTCTGTGGAACTGAAGCAGAGAGCCTTTATTAGGCCGGTATAGCCAGCAGGCACTCTGATAGAGATATGTCTCGTTCAAAATATTTTCTTAAATATTAAAATATTTTTTTGTGAATTATTTTGTGAATTATTTTGAATTATATTGTGAATTATTCAAGTGAATTAAAATAATTTTGAGTGAGGTTGTATTCACATTTGCATGCATATGTTATCAGAAATAGAATATTGTGTCTTAAACGTATTGTAGAGACCAGGTTAACACCAATAGCTCACTTAACAACAGACTGAAAAATATAGTGCAGCAATAATAGCGTATTATCAACTTCAACACATTATTCTGTAAATACCATTATTGCAGCATTGACTCTTTTTTATCATTATGACATCATTCATATAATCTAAAATTAGTGCAAACCAACTGCAAACTAACTGGTTTTTATTTTTAGCTGTCACAGTCAGTTTTTAATGACTATGTAGTGTTATGCATTCGTTTAATGATGTGTGAGTGTGATTTTTTTTCTCCTGCTTTATGAATGTTTTTTTTAATTTTTTTTTTATTTTTATTTCTAGAGATATTTAATTTAAACAGACATTTAAAGAACCACATAATGCCCTGATAAAATTTTTGTTGAATATTATGTAAAAGACAAGAATAATTTTATATTAAAGCTTTAAAATTGCACATATAAGGGTAAAGTAAATGCATCCCCTCCACACACCATATCACATGTTTACATATGTTTATGACCAATATTGTGAGCTGATATGATGAATAAATGCACCTATCTTGTTTTGATGTCCCAAAAGGTAAAAGGTAATAGAATCTTAAACTGGGGTGCATGACAATGACAGAGTGGCTTTTAAAATATTTATTTAAAAGCTTGCTTACTGATGAGTGACTTACTTTACATTAAACATGAACATTGATGGAAAGCTTCCAAAAACAACAGGGGCACGATGAAAAATTAAATGGAACTTTGTACTTCATTATAAAACCAAAAGGGCAATTGAAAGAGGAGACATGTCAATTATTGAGAATGTCTGACTTAACAGTTTAGTTGTTCTTCCAGTACCGCCTGACTGACTCCTTATGAATAAATGATTTTACCTATTTATAAAAATATTTGATTAAACCCAGTTTACTGTCACGGCGTGCACAGATACAAACCGATGACTTTCTTTGTAACTGAAAAGGCCAATAAGAGTGAGAATGAACTCCAACTTGCACAGACATCTGCAGTGACACAAAAATGTCTCAGAAGTTCTGTAAAGTGTGTGATTTGGGGTTGGGAGTGGGGTGGAACTTGTAACTTTTTTTTTGGGCCAAATTTTTTAAAATGAGCAAATAACTGTGCATTATGCCAAAACATTATGTGTCAGAGCAAAACCAATGCCACAGACTATGATTCACCTGATTCCAGATTTAAGTTTGTAATAGTAACCTATTACAGATATAGTGGACTGTACAGTGTGTCACCCCGTTTTTAATGATGTTTAAATTTTCAACAGTAAATTTATCTCAATATCTAGTTTAATACAAAAGTCACAGTGTTTCGTGAATTTGTAGTGTACATGTACAGTTCAGGTTTATATGAAGCAACATGATTTGAAACAACTGATGACGGGTGTATATATATATATATTCATTCATTCATTATCTTCCGCTTTATCCTATATTAGGGTCGCGGGGGGTTTCGGGCGTTGGGCAGATACACCCAGGACAGGGTGCCAATCCATCGCTGGGCACACACTCACTCAAACAGGCAAACTCTATATGGGGCAATTTGGAGAACTCAATTGAGTTCCCACAGTCGAAAAACATGGATCAAGTCAATTGACTTCTCCAAATTCCCCCTTATAGAGTGTGTATGTGTGCGTGTCTGTGTGAGTGTGTGCCCAGCGATAGATTGGCGCCCTGTTCTGGGTGTATCTGCCCAGTGCCCAAAATGTTCTCCTGGATGGGCATGGGGAACCCTACCCTTCCGGCCCGCAACCCTAATAGAGGATAAAGCGGAAGATAATTAATGAATTAATGAATTTGTTATAATTCCAGTAAAATCCGTTTAATGAAATTGTAAAACAAAGGAAAAAGGAGCCAGCCCAGAAATTAAACACCGGTTGCAAAATAAATATACAAATAAATAAAACCAGAACATATATATAATTTATATGTTTTATTTAAAACATTTCTTTAGTTCTTTAGTTTGAAACATGTTACGTGTTTATGGTTAAGGTTGCCAGGTTTTTCTATTTAAAGATTTTACGTGAACACGTCTTTTTTTTTTTTTTTTTGTAAATATAAAAAAATCCAAAATTTAGTGGTTAGTGGTTGGCTTCGTGGTTAGCACATTGGCCTCTCAGCGCTATGGGATTCCCAGTTCGAATCCCAATCTGGGTGGAGTTTCCATGTTTCCCCCATGTCCAAGTGGGGTTACCTGGGTTGCCGGTTTCCTCCCACAGTCCAAAAACATGGATCAAGGTCAATTGAATTCTCCAAATTACTCCATACAGAGTGTGTTTGTGAGTGTGCCCAGCGATAGATAGGAGCTCTGTCCTGGGCGTATCTGCCCAATGCCTGAAAAGTTCTCCCCTGAATGAGCATGGGGAACCCCCCCACGACCCCAGGTAGAGAATAAAGTGTAAGATAATGGGTGAATGGATCGATGAATCATACGGCGACTAGGGTCAAGGGGCAGGGGGCATCCAGGGGAGAACGTTCCGGGCTTTGGGCAGATACACCCAGGAAGGGGCGCCAATCTATTGCTAGGCACACACTTACCCACACACACTAAACACACTTTATATGGGGCAATTTGGAGAACTCAATTAATCTTGATCCCTGTTTTTGGACTGTGGGAGGAAACCGTAGAACCCGGAGGAAACCCACGCGGACACGGGGAGAACATGGAAACTCCACCCAGATTGGGATTCGAACCGGGAATCCCTAGTGCTCAGAGGAGAATGTGCTAACCACTAAGCCACCGTGCCTCCCTGTTTGAATAAATATGATATGTAATTGCGAAGATTTTGAATAATCTGGCAACCAAGACGAGCGTCTCGGCTATTTAGCGCCACCTGGAGATTGAATCCGGTAACATTAGATAGATAGAGCAACAGAAAGAGTGCGTGTGCGAGAGAGAGAGAGAGAGAAAGAGAGCGTGCTGGGTGGGGAAGGAGTTACTTACTGGCTCTGAGAAAGCCATCAGATCCGAGCTGACTTGCAGCTGAGAGCTACAGTATCATCCCCGCATCACTCTGCAGACAACATGTCCTCTTTATCGGGGAAAGAGAGCAACGCGCAGCACGCCTCCTACGTGGGACCGTACCGGCTGGAGAAGACGCTGGGAAAGGGACAGACAGGTCGGTGCGCTTTGTGCGTCTCTGGCGCTCCGATTCATTCCACAGGAACCGAACTGATGTTCAGATGCTTCCAGGCATGACCCATCATCATCATCATCATCATCATCATCATCATCATCATCACACGAGCGCAGATCGCAGCTTAGGATGCACAGGACGTGGCGTCCTCCTTCTGTTGACTTGAATTCATGGGTGTAATTTCGAGCAGGAGCACTGAAGTTGCTCTTTAATGCGTTTAATGCTGGTACTTATCTGGTTGTTACTTCATTCAGTTTTGCTGGGAAGAATGAATAATCTTCATCTGGAATAGATGTAAATGGCTCTGTTAACGGTGTGCAGGGAATATTCTGGTGCTGATGTTGGACAGGGCTGATGCACTTGAAGAGATGCTTGATGCTGCGTCCCTGTCCTGAGCGTTGGCACAGGCTTCACATTTGGGAAACTGACTTATTGTGCTTTTGCTGGTTAGTTGGGACAAAGAAATATATTTTTTTTAACTAGCATGTCTGTGAAACAGGAGTTTGGAGCCACTGTGTTGCATGGAAATTTTCAAAGATACGTATCTGAGCTTTTAGGCATCACCTGTCACCAGGGAGGTATGAAGACCCAAGTATAGGTGGACATACAGCATCCACTAAGTTCTGAACATATAACTTTAGCATAGTTTTTTTCTTGTGTTATATATATATATATATATATATATATATATATATATATATATATATATATATATCTCCTGCATTCCCTTGGGATCAATAAAGTCTCTCTCTCTCTCTCTCTCTCTCTCTCTCTCTCTGTCTCTCTCTTATTTCTTCTATTTAATATTTCTCTTATATTTCATTATTTCTTATATATAGTTTGCATTGTAGTGTCAACATCAAGTACAAGAGATATATACACTAGAGATTTCCCAGTAAATAATATGCTATATGATACGCAAGCTTTTGTGCAGATGTCCTTTCCTGTCCTGTTGTTACTCTTTGATGCTTTTTTAACAGTAATGTTAAATCTTTATTGATTGGTTGATCCAATTCGTTTGCTGCTCACTGTGTTATGAAGCTTTAAATGACCGGTGGCTGCTGGCTCTGATTGAGGGCAGTCGGAATAGTGTGACTTGAGCTTGTCTTGTGTGTTCAAGTGTTGAAGCATTACAGATATGGGCTCTGTTCAGATTAGCAATCCGTGCATAACCCCAAAATTCACAGACGCTTGTTCTTTAAAATAGTTCATGTTAAAAAAGAAGTACTGTAGAAATTGGTGTTTGTATAAATCTGGCAAAAAATAAGGTACTGGACCCAAAGACTTTATTCCGAATCATTTTATCTTTATTTGTGATTTGTAAGCTACAGGTGCATAAGTAGAAAGACAAAACTACCTTTTATCACATCAATTTTGAATCTTTTTTGGGGCATCTCCTTTATGTTAACACAGTGGATTCCGAATTCCACTTTGCGGATGTTATTAGAACACAGAGTTAAACTGTATGTATTGGCCCATGACAGATTTGTTCCATATGGAATTAAGGAGTTTGGTGCTGATTGAAATATCTAAATGAACCACACTGTTGCTGGAGGCGCCTGGCTGGTTAGTGGCAGGGATTTTCGTACATTCTGTAGCCGTTGGCATAGCTGCTGAGAGCAATGCTGCACAATAAATGAAGCTCGCCTGTGCCGCTGCTGTTGCGGAGGATTGCCCATATGTCATGAGAGCGACTCGCACACAGAAAGCAGGCGATGGGGGGATGGTTTTAGATGGATGAGGGCGACGGGTGGGGGTGCGAGGGAGAGTTCTCAATGCTAAAGCGGGAACCCCGTGGGAAGCCTAAAAAGGGACGCTCCTGTTTAATTCACCCCCTCCCTCCGAATCGAATTGAACGTGCAAGCCTGTTTTCTCCCCCCCACACCATTTTCTCTGAAAACTGTGCTTATTGGGAAATCAACTGTATATGGGTTGGTCAAGGACTATCAAAGAAAGACTTTCTCCATCATTTTTTAAGAAATCACAATATATTTGTTGCTTCTTTGCAATAACTGTTTATAATAAAAAAATTACAATATAAACTAAACCTGTTGACTTGAAATATACTGCCTGGCTTAAATAAAACGGTTTTTAATTGTTTGGTTTTGAGGATGAGGCTCAGCAATGGTACGTGACAGTACAACAAATTACCCAAACATACTTAATTACCAGAATCTTAAATCTCCTCAACTCCCCATCCCCCCACTCCGATAACCAGGATGACAATATGAAGATCCGTCAAGTTTAAATTGTGGATAAATGGTTTAAAGAACTTACGAATGATTTCACCCATTAATGTCCCATTATTCGACTCTTTCCAGTTCATTAAACAAAAACTTTAAATTAATTAAAAATTAATACAACTTCGGACAGATATAATGATATATATATATATATATATATATATATATATATATATATATATATATATATATATATATATATATATATATGTGAGATTGTTCAAACACTAATGGGTAAACAATGCTCTAAATTGCCCCATATGGTGTGTGTTTGTGTGTCTGTGTGAGTGAGCGTGTGCCCAGCTATAGTTTGGGGCCCTATCCTGGGTGTATCTGCCCAGCCCCAAAACGTTCTCCCCCAAAACGTTCTCCCCACGATTAAGTGGAAGATAATGAATGAATGCATAAATATTCATTCATTCATTATCTCCCGCTTTATCCTCTATTAGGGTCGCGGTGGGGTTCCCCATGCCCATCCAGGGGAGAACGTTTCGGGCGCTGGGCAGATAGACCCAGGACAGGGCGCCAATCCATCGCTGGGCACACACTCACTCACACAGACACACTATATGGGGCAATTTGGAGAAATAAATTGACTTGATCCATGTTTTTGGACTGTGGGAGGAAACCGGAGAACCCGGAGGAAACCCACACGGACACAGGGAGAACATGGAAACTCCACCCAGATGGGGATTCGAACCGGGAATCCCTAGCGCTGAGAGGCGAACATGCTAACCACTTTCGTTTCCTTTTTGAAAAACTGGCAATTAATGTTTATATATACCTGTGCCTTAAAATTTTGGATAATCAGATTTAAACCTGTTTAAAGTATTAATTGTAGAAAAATTAACATTGTGCTTTTTGCTTTTGGTAGTCTTTAACTCACACCAGATTAAAAAATAGAAAATGAAGCACATGAATAGTTTAATTAGGATATTAATCTAATAGTAATCACGTTTAGTAGAAAAAATTAAGGAACAATTTAAAAAGGAAATGAACACATAAGCCATGAGATGTACTTAAGACTTTGGTTTGCTCTATATCATTGCTTATTTAGTTTATGAGCTTGACTTTATTAATAGAGTTAATAATATATATCCAAAGTGAATTTGCATGTCTTATCACAAGTACTCAAACTGTAAGTGATATTTTCCTTAGTTATAAATTTAATCTTATATTTTATGAATCCATTTAGTTTAAATGTTTTAAATGATGATCAAACCTGTGTCCCTTTTAAAGACTTCTGTGACTCAAGGCGCTTAGCGTTTAATGGATTTAAATATAACTCAGACACTATTAATATTACAAATGAATACTACTGATGGATATAATTAATTCAATAATTTATTATTAATGTAGAACTTTCAACAGCAGTTCCTTCAGTGTGCTAGTGAAAAATAGTCAGTGTGTCTTTAATGAATAACCTTTAAATTGGTGACTACAGACACCTTTAAAATTGTTATTACGCCTGACACCTGTTAAAAAAAAAATTCAATAAAACAGGTTTAAGGTCTTCTCTTATGTTAGAAATTTCCAGTTTCCAGCACACTGGTATTGTTCATTTATTCACTATCTTCCGCTTAATCCTCTACTAGGGTTGGCGGGGTTCTATGCCCATCCAGGGAAGGACGTTTCGGGCACTGGGCAAATACGTCAGTACAGGGGGCCAATCTATCGCTGGGCCCACACTCACTCATTCACACACAGGCTACATAAGGGAAATTTAAAGTGGCGAATTTGCCCTAAATCATTATTTTGGTCCATGCAGACACGGGAAGAACATGGAAACTCAGATTGGAATTTGAACCCAGATCCCCAGCACTTAGAGGCAAACGTGCTAATCACTAAACCACTGTGCCGCCCATTGGTCTTGTTGAAAATCTTAATTTAAGTTGTTCCGTATGTTACAGGATTCAACCTGTACAGTGATCAGAAATAATGTTGGATAAATGCATGAGGTTGGACTGGTACTGTATTATACTGTAGGTATCCTCCCTATTAGGGTGAAATTTCACTGTGAATAATGACCTTCTCTTTATATTTTTATCCGGCCGTTGTTACAAGCCACATGTACCTTTATTTATATAATTATTACAATAGATCCTATGAGTTTTAACACTTTTGTTAGGCTGAATAAATGGTATGGGTACCACAGTCAAGTCTTACTCTTTCTCTAAACAGCTTATTGCTCATGCCGTTGAAAAAGTTGGCCCTGGCCACTGAAGATTTGCTCATTAGAGGGTTTATGCCTGGAGCATTAAAAGTGTCTATTCTCCTGTTTTCCTGCACTGGAGCAATAGAGTAAGAAGTCATTCCCGTTCTGTTTGAAGGTATTCATGCATGGATAGAGCCACAGAACTGCAGCCTTATGTATGCAAAGCTGTGGTCATTGGAAGTCTCTTTGCAATCAACCTTGAAAGGCAGTATGTCTGCATTTGTTACTAACATGACACATGAATGACATTTACATATTTTAATCCTGACTTCCAATTAATTTTAAACTATGTCTTTTTTGTAAAATGCGCTCAAGTTTTCGAGCCCTCTTTTTTTCGTTAGTGGAATTTATTTGCACATAAGTCTTCAAAAACAGACATTAGCTTATGAGGCTTATTAAACTGCACTACAGTCGATGCAGGAGATAGAAATTGATGTTGCTTTGCACTTGCAGGCATTTTTCCTTCTGCTGCTGTTTCGTTTTTGACCCTATGTCTTTTTTCTCTTTTCTCCTTACCCTCTCTTACTCCATTCACCCTCTAAGCTAAGGTCTCTTGAGGGTGTCTCTCTAATGAAGCAGGGAAGTAGCTGATCCACACAGCATCTTAGGTTCAGAGATGGAGGCCGAGTGCTGGGTCAATGCCCCTCACAGTGCCCTGCGAAAGCCCTGGGCCCTCAATACTTTTTAGACAGGACAGGCTTGCTAATCAAGCAATGTACATTTGGCCGCAGGGCTGGTGAATGTCTGGTGGTAGACAGCCGCTGATGCACCACACCTGTAAAGATCTACTTGCAGAACTCCATATAGAGCCTTAGATTCCTGCAGTGCACAGCTAGACTCAGTCATATTCAATAAGGAGCGTGATCATGCATTACTTGGTAGGATTCTCCAGTCATATAAAGGGATCTGTTTGTAAAACAAGCACTCAAGAGTATAGCACTTCTTCAAATGTCTACATATTCCTGATTTTTGCCTATAATAATTCAGGATACTTCCTGCAGAGAGTCTCTAAGCACAAATGCATTTACACACAAAGCCAATCTTTTGTGTATAAGCCTTGTTATGACCTGACTGGTTAAAAAAAGTAAAGTTCCGGTAAAGTTCCTCATTGATTTTCCGATTGCTTTTATTTGTTGTAATCTTTGTAAAGCAAAATAGTAACCAGCAAATTTAAGCCCATTAATACATATCATGTGATTAATTGTAATGTGGGATGACCAGAGACTGCATCTACTGTATGTATTCATGCGCCCTTTCCAAACACATGTCCCTCCCTGGGTTTACTTGTATGGCCACCAATGGCCACAGGCCTAAAATCCACTACACATGGTGGGAGGAGGAACAAAGCACATTTGTTGCACATTTGATTGCAGGTTATCCTGTATTGACACGGAAACAGGATGAAGCATGCATGTGAACCTGAGGACAGCGCCAATGGTTATAAAATGTGTTTTTATTTTTCACATAACATTTTCTGTACATAACATATACAATACGTTCACCCAGGATGGGCATGGAGAACCACCCCGCAACCCTATTAGAGGATAAAGCGGAAGATAATGGATGGATGGATGGATATATTCTTTGCACAGTGTGGTAGTAGCATGTCTCTGGTTTCCTCCCATAGTCCAGAAAACTTGTATTTTAGGTAAATTGTAAATTGACTGCTTTAAATGGCACCTCTCTCTCTCATAAGTAGCGTAAGAATGTGGGTGAGTCAGACAGATTTGCATTAAATATAATGTTTCTTAAGGTATAGTAAAATATTTCAAAGGTTGAATCTGCGATCATCAGTCCTTGATTCTCCGATTTTGAATAATACCTTAATTCTTAACAAAAAACAGTCGTGCCACTTTCTATTGACGTTTTCTCCAAGAATTGTATTCTGGACTTTGTTTGAGCCACATAAGATCATTATAAACTACACACACTTGATTCCTCTTTGCATACTCTGAATATGAATATGACTCTCATGTGACTATACTATAATTGTATTATCACTAGTTCATCGGTGCTTCATTCTTATCTTTGCATGTCTGCAACATTTGTAAAAGCAGTTATTCTTCATTTTCAAGAAGCCTTATATAACTGAGGTAATGACACCGGCGATGAGTCAGTGTATTGTAGTATATAGGTAGTAGTCCATATATATATATATATATATGGAACTGCATTGTATAAGCTTAACACCATTTTATTTACTGAAACCCCACTGTTTCAAAATTGGGATACCATCCATTTGCATTTCACATTCTTCGCTGGCCTACACCATTGCTGAACATCGGAAAAAATGTGCTCCATGCCATGTTCCTTTCTAATGTGTGGAAATCAAACTGGCCTAGGTTTTCTGATTGACCACAGAGAAGGCTTTGTCTTTCAGCCTTAAAAGCCTGAGTGAAGTGTCAGCAGCCGACTGTCTTGCCAGCCTGACTTTCAGAACAATTTGTCTGTGTTCCAATCTGAGGGGGTTGAAGTCTTCTTTTTTCCCAGCATTCAATTGGCTCTCATTTAAAGAGTGCTGGGTAACAGTGGCTGGTTGTCATGGTTGCACCCCTTCGCACAAGGCTCTTCTCACAATGACCATGCTTTCTGTCTTGGAGATCACAGGCAGACAGCAACCGCCTGGCTTTAAAACCTACTTTCCTTACTTACATTTTGCTGAATCGAGAAATCTAAAATATAATCACTTTTACAATGAGAGCAATTTTATCTTGAAGTTAGGGTTTTTTATTTTCACAGTGCCTGGCACAAATGCCTTAATGAAGGAATTGCATGTGTTGTGGATGGTTACCCAATTGTTAGAAGACAACAGGCTTTCTTTTAAAATGTTTATACAATGAGGAAATAAATAAAGGGAAATATATTTTATGTACAGTGCTGTGCATTTATCTCAGACACATCTCAGACACCTAGGAACATTGCTTAACAACATTTTTGCCAATGAAAAGAACATATTATAAAAAGTGTTGCAAATAAACATAAATACATTCAATCATTTATATATTAATCTGCTCATCCTGATCAGGGTCACAAGGATTAATAAAGCCTATGATTTAAAAAGACAGAGAAACATTCAGTACATGGACAAACACTCATTTACACACTCATTCATACATAGGGACAATTTTAGCTTTTTAAATCACCTACTAACAGGTTTTAACCTACTAATAGGGACAAAACCAGAGCCAGAAATCAGAGCTGGAAGGACATACAAATTCCACAAAAGATGGACCTTCAGACTTAAAGATTATTTTATTTCAGTCAAAACCTATAAATATGATGTATAACTAAGCAGAATCTATACTGCAGAAAGAGTTTGATTCATTCGTCGGTGGTTGAGCTTTACAGATGAAGATGCTACCCTCTGTGCAGCACAGATGGACCGTCCACCTGACATGGCAACACAGCAAAATGATAATTATCATGAAGAAGCATTTTTCAACTTACAGTTCATTACATTTGTAGCAAATTATTTAAATATTTTTGTAGCACATTTTCTCTGTCAAATGAACATGTTTATACAACTAACTGCAAACATTAGAAATGGAATGTGAATGTTTCAATTAAGTTTTGCCTTTTACAATCAGAGTCAGCATGCAATGAGGTCTGCAGTGAGGGCCAGTGAGGCTGCAAGGGTTTTCAACCAATCAGAAAACATCTGATACAGCTAATGTATATTTTATAGCCAATTTTTAATAAGCAGATGGAGATTGGGCTTCAACGACAATGAAGCTTATAGTTGGCGAATTCAAACACTTATAGCCACACCTGTATTTTTGAAGTTATTTATTTAATTGGTGAAATGAATTCCATCAGGAATGGTTTTATATAACTTTAACATATAACTATAATCTACAGTTTAATCTAGCACGTAAAATAATTAACAGTTAACATTCACACCTTAAAGAATTAGTAATGTGGGTTATTCAGGTTCGAATCCAATCTGGCTGGCGTTTTGTGTTTGTGTGTGTGTCTGTGTGAGTGAGTGTTCCCAATGGAAGCTTGGCGCCCTGTCCTGTGTGTATCTGCCCAGCACCCGAAACGCTCTCCTCTGGATGGGCTTGGGGAACCCTCCCTCCCTAGTAGAGGGACATGTTAAATGGGTTAATCGAACGTGTGTTGTAGATAAAGATAAAGCTTAAAAATGTAAGACCTTTACCTTTTTTTGTCAGTTAGTTTAAATACCAGTTTTATCCCTGATTTGTTCCTATAAATTGGCTGTTACTTGTTCTTGGTGACTGCTGTGGTATTTCTCTCTTTGCTGCACCCCTGGTCCTCTTTCAAGTCTACAGCAGCTTTTTATCAAACAATAATAGAAAAGCCCCATAACTCCTCTTACTGTTTTCCAACCTGTCTGTCTCTAACTCTCGTACCCCAGATGCTTTGTGGGACATCCTCTCCATTAACTACTCCTCAGGGGCTTTCTCACTGACAACAAAATCAAAGAGCTCGTCAAGACTGTTGTATATTGATTTTCAGCGTGTCCTGTGCGACAGCTTTCTTTTAACTTCATGGCAAGCGCTGACAATTACAAGACTGTGGAGTTGCACACCATACTGATTTGAAATGGCATATTAATTGCCCAGCTTTTTTTCATAGAGCCGAATGCATGCATGCAGCATTAACCTAATGGAAGCTAAATATTGCATTTCTAATAAAACCAGAACACCAGCCATGGTCAGTGGCTCAACAGATGGGCTTATTTGGGGTTTAATTAGGAGAAGCACTGAGCCTGGGGAAAGTGCCCTGCCTGATCTGAGAGCAGTTGGCCAGATGGGGGGTGAAAGTATGGAATAACGACTAGGGGACGAGGCACTGTAACATACGAATGCTAAACAAACACACACACACACACACACACACACACACACACACACACACACACACACACACACACACACACACACACACACATGTATATATGTATATACATTGTAAGTATATACAACACAATATTTCTTTATACTATGTTTATATACATATTTTGCCCTACATTTAATAATTTACAATTAAGAACAAAGATTTATAAAACAAACACTTAACATATTGTGTATAGTCATTTTAATATATAAAGGTCAGGATGCAATGGAAATGCTGTCATGTGGTTTGAGATTTTTATTTCCAGCCTTATGTCATGTTTGCTGTTGATTTTAAAGGTCACAGCACCCAACATACCATGGCTACACCAATTTAATGTAAATACTAGAACCCTAACCTTGAAACCATGAAAAAATGATCAGCACTATTAATCTCCTTACAAACAGACACCAGTCCTCAGAGACAAACCCTTAATTTTTGTTTGAAGAGTTCCAAAAAAAAATTACAATTTTTATTGTTTATAGATTAAGAATGGGATGTGTTATCGTTGTGTCCTATTAACTTTCTGGAAAGTTGCACAATTAGAAATTTAAAACAGATTCACCATTTTGTTCCACACTTTGTTTAGATTTGACAGTCAGTTTAAAGACTGTTTCAGCTTGATATTGCAAAGAATATTGTACTATCTTCTACAATGCTAGATCTACAGTTAATAATATCATTAAAAAATTCAGGCAGTCAGAGGGAATCTCAGTCTTTAAAGGCCAGTGGCAAAAACCACTGCTGAATGCTGAGTCCTCAGGCTATATTGTTTAAGAAACTGTCATGCTACCATGATGGACATATGGGTTTGTTAGTATTCAATGCAACCTGCAAAATGGAAGCCATATTACTATTTTTGTGCGGAAATGTCAGTTTTTTTAGACTCAAAGTGACGTGGGATGGACTGAAAGACTGAAATTTCAGCTTGTTTTCAGAAGGAAATAGATATTGGATTCTATGTTCTACAGATGAAAAGGCTATCCAGATTGTTACCAATGAAAAGTGTCAAAGCCAATATCTGTGATGGCATGGAGTGCATCAGCGCTTACATCATAGGTAATCTGCATTAATATAGAAAGTACCATTGATGCGAAGTCTTATATTGGTATTTTTAAGATAGCACTGTGAAGCTGTACTGTCTCTGTGTATATTTCAGTGGGACAATGCCAGTCCTCATGCAGCATCAGTTACAACAGTGTGGCTTTGTAGACATAGATTGCGTGTGCTTAACTGGCCTCCCTGCAGTCCAGATCTGTCTCCTATAGAAAATGTATAGTGCGTAATGAGGAGGAGAATGTAACAATGGCAACTACAGATTGCAGAGGTGCAAACTTTTTCTAGCATGTGACAGACATGAAGTCTCAATTTTATCTTTGCAATTTTTGTTTGTGTATTGACAGATTTTTATTACTTGTAAAAGTGTCTCATTCGGGAAATAAACTTTTACAGTATTTCAATTAATGTGCCCAGCGATAGATTGGCGTCCTGTCCTGGGTGTATCTGCCCAGCGCCCGAAGCGTTCTCCCCTGGATGGGCATGGGGAACCCCCCAGCGACCCTAATATTGGATAAAGCGGAAGATAATGAATGAATGAATGAGTATTTCAATTAAAATTGACTTATGTCACCCAACACAGCTTTATCAAACTCTTATGCCAGAACCTCCAACCTGCAGGTCGAGGCAATAGTGCAAGCAAAAAACCCTTAAATAATGAGGATGAGCAATACTGAGTGGTAAACCAGTACCTGAGAATACTAACAAGATTATGTACATTAAGTCTGACCAAAAACCATATTTGTGTCACTCAATACAGATATTTACACTCATTTCAGCATTAATTTGTTTATATAGAATGCTGTTGATATTGTATTGCCAGAATTAAACACAAAAATCAAGGTCTTTAGCATCATCCAACCATCACTCAAAAAATAATATTTATCTTTTAAATTATTCAGTTGACGGGAGGCAGATTAATAAAAGCCATGATGCGTTATGAATGGCACGTCATTCTATGTCATTGTGTATGTGATTGATTGGCAAAGGAACAAGAGGGGTTAAAAATTCCTCTCCAGATGGCTTTAATGTGAAGGGCTGTAATGACTGGTCATTAGTCAGATTGAAGCTGACTCCTTGCTTTCTTTTATTCTTTTCTGCTTGTCTATATATACATACATACACACACATATATATATATATATATATATATATATATATATATATATATATATAGCCCAACAATTAAAGTGAAGTGTAATTCTACTGGCTTTATGGGTCCTGTCATTGGTTCAAATTAAATAAAGAGAAAAATGGCTTGCTAAAACAACAGTCTTTTTCACAAAAATTCAGTATGAAAAAGCTCCTCAATATTATATGATCAATTTAAGATTTGAGTGGCTCAAAATTAATCACTAAGAAATAATAAAGTGTCTGCTGTTATACCCACTACCACTATTCATCAAAAGGCATGTGGCTGGTTTCCATGGCAACCAACCACTTTTCTTCACGTGATCCGTGTAAGGCTGCGCCAAACTCTTCCTCAGATGCTATTGATTGAAGCGTAGCCTTTCTACCTGAGCTATTAGAGCGGAGCCCCCGTCTTTTCCTGCAGGCGAAATACCGTCTCTCAAGGCCAAATTAGGGATAGGACTTATTGCTTTGTGATATCTGTGGTGAGGTAGTAATTACATTTAGATTGATTAAGTTGGTCACACTAGTCAGTGGCTCTGTCAGTATGAACAGAGTATAGTATTAAGTCAAGTTGCTGCTGATTGTCATGTTTTTGTTTGATAGTCCCTAATGACCCTTATCATTTATACAACTTTAAAAAAGAGAAAAGGCTACATTCCACCTCAGGCCTTTCTGTCTATAGACAAAACTAAATGCATTTTAGATTCAAATCGATCTGGAATACATCTGTGAGCCACTGTGTGAAAACATTTTTGGAATATTTGGTCAAAGATTTTAAGATGAATAGATCGCAGTTTTAATTGCACACACTTAAAAATGTACACATTAATTATTAAACTTAAAAATTTAGCTCTGCACTGTAATAAGGTACTGATTTTAAGATTTGGCCATGCAGCCAGGCTTACTTCTGTGTAGGGTTTGCATGTTCTCAGCATATCTGTGTGGGTTTACCCATGGAGCTCTGGTTCCTTTTCAAAGTACAATTACATGTAAGGAGAAGGAAAATCGCCAGGAGTATCGCAAATATCGAATCAGAGGTGTTTGTTAGTGTTTGTTTGTTTGTCAGTCATGTAATATACTGCTGACCTTCAACTGAGGGTTTTAAAGTCTTTTTTAACATATGATTATCAGCTTTTAGAATTTTACCATCCTTTTTTTTTAAGTAGAGTTGAGTATTATATGTTGAAAAATATAGCTCATATCATAACAGACAGACAAATGGATGGAATAACAAAATTGTGTACGGTCAGCATTATTTGTAAACTTGTATAAGTTAAGTTTTCCACCTGTTATTCTGCCATATTCATGCTTTACCTTCCATTAGTTGGTGCTAGTATCACTACAATAATAAATTTTATCATTAACGCAATGAGAACTTTTAAGGCTTGCTAGTTTTGTTCTCCAGAGAAATCTATCAGACCTGTTTGCCCTTTAAAAATCCATCACATAGCAACGCTGAGATTCTTGCCCATCCATCTAGCCTGGAATTATGCAGTGATGACATTAACAGGTCGCAAAGTGGATTTCAGTCAAAGATTAAAAATAATAATTCCATGTTAACTTTCAAAAAAAATAAAACTCATGGCATTAGGATTTAAAGTTACAACCAATATCCCCCAATTAATTATTTCAGTAAAGTATCCACAATCTTCCGATTGATAGTTTGCATTTTGGCTATATCACCCACATACTTCAGACTCATTCAACCTTTTAGCATCCAGTATAAAACAAAGCTTTATTCTATACTAGATTAAATTAGAATTTTCCTGTTAGTCATGTGTTGTGTTGGTGTGTTGTTCTTGAGTGATTGCTTTATTTTGAAAAACACTTTTGCATGTCAGACGTAATGAGTCATGTTGGTACGTGATTCATTAATATTCCAGTGCACGACACCGTCAGATCAGTCATGAACTGATCTTTCACATGGCCTTTCATTAGTTACATACATATCATATTCTTAGTTTGGTAAAGGCAGATTGATGAGGTTTAAACCTCATTTAGCTTGTCAGCATATATATATATATATATATATATATATATATATATATATATATATATATATATATATATTCTCTTATTAGACACAGTGCTACATACAACTGATTTAATGAGTCATTTATATTCTTTATAGTCTCTGCTAGAAATATACTTGATTAACTTTCTTTTATTGTCTCATAATCATTACCAGTGATGAGAGAAGATGAAATCTCCAGTTTTTTTTTTAACTCACTTTAATGAAGACTTTGAACACTTTGTGTTCAGGTCACTTACATTTTTAATGGACTGATGCAAGATTTAATTGACTTGAATGGATTAAGGGGAAAAGCTTTGATAATTAGTATTTAAGACTAATAATTTCCTTGCGGTATTGACTTTGTCTCAGTCTAAGTATTCTGTGCATTGTTAATGGCACAGGGGGATAAACTCTTCATTTTCATGTGACCCACGTGGCACAAGGTACTTAAATATGGTTAGGTAACAGCCTGACTCAATATTAATCAAGGCTATTTACTAAACATGATTGTTCAGTTAACATCACAATGTTTTAAAGGCTTTTTCCCAAAATTTCCATTTATTCTACCATTGCAATTGACATAAAGTTAAATCTGTTAAAATGTTTTTATGTGTTATGCTTTTGTTTTATGTTATGCCATTTTGTAACTAATGTGTAATTTTGTAATTTTCAAAGATTGGACATATTTAATTATTTTAACTACAACGGGGTGATGTGGTGGAGAGGGTGGAAGGTCCTGGGTTCAATTCCCAGAGTGGGTGGCTTAAGTGGATTTTTCATTTGAGTATACAGTTTCCCTCCCATGGTCTTTTTGCATTTTCAGCACTGGCAGAGGTGCCAGCATGCAGCGTAGATAATAAATTAATGAACGGATGCATGGATATCTACATTTCATTATATAATTATGCAGTCTATTGTTGCACGGTAAAGCATTTATATGGTAATGGCACTCAATATATCTGTATAAGTTATCAAAATGAATAGATACATGTTTTTTTTATTCATTGACGGTATCGATGTAGAATACAACTTGACTTTCCAAAAGAACAATCATCTAATCATATGGACATGATTCACAATTTTTTATTGTGTGTATATTAGAACAAATGACTGATTTGCCATAGATTCTGTTACTGCATCATTTATATTAAGTTAAAATTACTAGTCTATTACAATTATTTATATTTGAATTGTTCTGCTTCAGCCGTACGTACTGCAAGCGAATTAGCTTTATGGGACTTTCTTACTTGTAGTCTTTATAAAACTGTTTACATAAGTCCCAATCCCATTTCTTAATGGGTTTCTGGGTTACACCCGGCAACTGGAATTCGATTACCAAAGAATGTAGCTTTGGGCGATGTTGGAAGTACACTGGGCAAGTTTGTGAGGATGTGATTTGAGGGGAGAACAGCCTTTTTGTCAGTTCATTGCACCTTTAGTAACACTGTGCTTAAATTCAATTTTGTGAGCTCTAGATGTCAGGTTCATGTTTTCCACCAGACTTTTATATGCCAAACATGGGGGATGGTGTACGGTTCAGGACTGCTGAAGTGGAAAATTAAATACAAAAGATCACTTACAGATTCCGAGTGAAGGCATTTCCGATGAATAGCACAGTGACAGTTCACGGCTGAGAAATTTGTCTTTTTCGAACAAGGTTGCTTATGTGTAATGTCATTATTAATATGCCATTCCATTTTACACAGTGACTGGTTGAATAATGGATAAATAGTGTTCATTTGAATAAAACTGGTAGTGTTGGACATTTTCAGACTTTTGTTGGTAAATAGTCCTGCCATTTGAAAGGTGGGATTCATTTAATTTAAAAACAAGCAAATAAATGTTACAAATAGTAATTACTGCTGAAACTAAGTGCTGATTATTAATCAGTTATGAAATATGATTAATAACTTAAACACCCTGATCTTTAGTGGTCACATTTACTCAGCTTAATTCTTGTTATTTATACACTGTATAACAATGTAATTTAGGACTTACATTTTGCTTGCACTCAAATAGACTAGTATTTTATAAATTGTATGCTACTCATTTTGTGTAAAAATAAATTAGGAAAAGGCTTTTTTTCTGTACCAGAATGACTGTGCACAAAATTTCCATACATGCATGGATTCCACGTGTAAAAAAAACTCAAATGGCCGACACAGAACACTTGGGATGAACATAGATTTCCTAAGACAATTCAAAATCATGTACAAAACTTTATAATGAGTGTGGATGCTCTTTGAGCTGCAATTTGTGACATCACAAAGGCATCTTTATGTATAAGGTGTCTTTTCCCATACTTTTGTCCATATGACGCATCTTTGTAAAGGATTCAGAACATAGTAAAACTATTAATTGCAACATACTGGCGGCTCATTCAATATGGGATATCTGTAATGGAGTTAGGTGGTACCTTGGAGTTTATTGAATTAGGACAGAAAATGGTAAAAGACTTTGAGAGTAACAATACTTTACATCAGTGTTCCACAATTACTGTCCCAGGGCCAGTTTCTAACCAGGACTTAGGACTTTCTGCTCTCAACACACCTGTTTTAAATAATTTGCATATCATTTTGTTTCATTCAGCTTTGCGGCAGTGGAAACTCTGGATTAAGAAACCATACTATAGTTTACACCATTAAACTACACAGTAAACTACAAAGATTAAGACGTTCTATTGGTCTTAAAAATCTGTCCTATATACAAAAACTCGCCCAATAAAATGTAAAGTCTGCAAAGCTGGAATTACTGCCAATAGTATATAGGTTTTCCAATTATATGACATTATGGAATTAAAAATATTTTTAAAATAATATCATTTTAATTAGTTTTATGCTTAGGTTAAATACTGGGGGTATAAAACAAAGGCCTGCAGATGTATTTGTATAAGTATTCCCTTGAAGTTTCACTGTTTGAGAGCATTTGCTGAAACATCCCTCACGTCCTGCACGTTGTCTAAGGTACAGCAAACAGCTGGTGAGCCAGATGGAGATTTGTATTTTTTTGTTAATAAAACACTCTTTACAATGTAAAATCAATCATTTCTTAGCAATTTTTTGCTGCTCAGCATTCTAGTTTACTATGTCATCACATGACATCATTTTGGCTCCAAAACGGAAATTGGTTAAATGTGGAACTAAGCTAACAGACTCAACAGTGCACTGCTTCAGGGAACGTCAGAACCATGATCTTTCGTCAGTGTCATTGTCCTCACACCTCACAGAGCACACGCAGATGGCCAGCAAACTGTGTGTGTGTGTGTGTGTGTGTGTGTGTGTGTGTGTGTGTGAAGAACATGTGTGATCTTTTATGGCCTTTAGCCCTGATCTAGGCATCCAGTCGTGTGGTATAATCAGATTAGGGAGGTGGGGAGAAAAATTGCCATTATTTCCACTTTGCCAACAACAGCAGCAGGTACGGCATCAGATACTTCTTGGAATGGTGTGTGTGTGTGTGTGTGTGTGTGTGTGTGCGTGTGTAAAGGGGTGTTTCTGAAATTCCGTTAACCTAACATGCTGGGTTCCTGGACTCATTGCCACACATGCTGTGTTACTTCACAGCAATGGTTGTATCCGTGGTGACAGTGCAGGGCTGATGCTGGACACATCTGGCCTGAGTGGGTGCTGCCTGGTTGAGCATGGCAACAGCATCACACAAAGCTGCAGCCTCTCATCAGAAAGTCTGCTGCAAACAGCATCGACATCTTTATACTCTATGTCTCAACATGCCTGAATTCTATCATCACACCAAGCTGTGTTTCATCAACCAGTTTGGTCTTAAAGAAACATTTATTCCACAATGTATAACACAAACACTTGCTGTAACAACACCCAGCTTTTTTTTTATCATTTGTTTATCAAAGCTTGTCTTTTTTCAGTTCCACTTACTATTTAGATGTACTTTATAGTTCCACAATTCCAAGCTATAGTGCATTTATTACTCTACATTAGGGGTGAGACGATTAATCATTCTTGCAAATAACCATGATTGAAAATGTTGCAATTAAGGGCGCCTCAACAGCGTCATTTTGACATTTATAAAAATACGTATTATGCCGTTAGCTGGAATTTTAGACCAAGTGTCTCAACTCGTATTAAACAAAGATAAAGTTACACTTGTACTTCTTGGTAGCTCAGTGATTTGGGGGTTGGGCTATCAATCTAAAGGTTGTGAGTTAAAATCCCAGGTCCACTGAACTTGCCAATGTAGGTCCTTGAGCAAGACCCTTTACCCACATTGATTTACGAATGCTGTGACCAACCTAGTGCTCTGGCCACAACCATCAAGTTGGGATAGTTCTAAGTTACTTTGGATAAAACCATCTTCTAAATTACCAAATGTAAATGTACGTGTCTCTCTACTTTGTCCTTACAAGGTAAACCTAGTTTTTTTTTTTTTTGATGGATGGATAGGCCGACATGATTTTTTTTTCATTTTGATTTTCACAAAAGACTCATTAAATAATTAATGAGCAAACAAACTAGTTGTACTTAATAGATCGGACACCAAGTGTATATGTCATTAAATCTTCAGCTATGAAAGTAGCTTCTTTAGCTGGACACTAGCATGCATTGTGCACAGACGAATTATTCATTTTCTCAGACTATGCCATATAAACCACAGTTCTCGAGGTGAAAGGCAGTGAAATACCTGCCAGGTTGCCTATCTATTGCCTAAATAAACACATTAGCACTGGAGGCAATTCTAGTATTTTCAGTTTACCTACCTGTAGAAATCCCACACAGACGTAGAAAAAAAACATTCCACAAAAAGGACATTGTCTTTACTTTCCAGGAGTCAAACCCAATATCTTCTCAAATTTTAAATGTGGAATTATTCATTCATTCATTCATTATCTTCCGCATAATCCTTTACTAAGGTCCTGGGGGGATTTCCCAAGCCTATCCACAGGAGAACGTTTTGGGTGCTGGAGAGATGTACCCAGGACAGGGCGCCAATCTATCGCTAAGCACACTCACTTACACACAGAGAGAACATGGAAACCCAGATTAGGATTTAAACCAAGAATCCTTATTTCCCGAGAGGCGAGCGTGCTAACCACTAAGCCACCATGCCATCTAAATGTTTGTTATTATAGTTTTAATGTGGAATTATACTGGAAAGTATTATTTAACAATTTCATTTACAGTAGAATTAATATAAAATGTCTGACTTATTAACTATAAAAGTATATATAGAACTATAAATGTATATAGATACCAATTCTATAATAATGAAGATATTTATTTATTGTAAGTGTCTGCGTACTGTAAATATATCATGGTTGTCCTTTTTATTAAATCAGCCTGAAGCATCAAGTCTCCTGAAAGCCATTTCGGTTGTCAGCTGCTGTATACTGTAGAATAAAAAAGCCCTGATTTCAGTGCATTATTACTGATTTAAACATCCTGTGTTTCTGTAAATCACCATGGTTACAGTGAGAGTTTGTGCGTTATATTCTATGATTAGATGCTGAAGAAAAATGTATATGAAGGCATTTTAGGACAATATAGGATTATATTATAGTCCAAAATAATATACAATTTGTGCTGAAGCTGTCATAAGAAATAAAAGATGAATCCTTTGTGTGTTTCCTCTGTGTTTCTCTATAGAGGGTTTTAGAGGTAGCCATTGACAGACGTGTTTGTGTGTAAATAGTAAGTGTGTGTCTGTGGAGAGGATTGGAATTCCAGACAGACATGTTTCATCCTCCTGCCTGTCTTCTGAGAGGATTACCTATTTTGATACACCAGCCTTTCCAGACACTGTCCTTATTTGTAATATACATGCTGTTAAACTCCACTGAAACGATTGCTCTGTGTTAACAAATCGCACAAAATAGAAAAAAAGTTAAATGTATCGATATTTAACTGATATACAGAGAATAAGAAGATTTAGGACAGCTTCCTATTAATTGTGACTGTGAGAAACCATTGGTCTAATATCAGATAATATGTTGTATTGGAAATTCTTTACAATTCACTGACCTGGGAGAGTGTAAACCTGATGTATCTGGTGTGAGTCATTGAATAAATACATAAAGGCTGATCACGTTGCCCTGCTTAGGGTCATGATGAATTAGGGGGTTCAGGGATTATAGTTTCAACTCAACCAGATGGCCGTCTTATGTTTGACCGCATTTTTCTCTAAGTCATCCACATACACACATGTTTTCCTCCTTACCCATTCATACACAAATGTATTTGCTCATAAACTGAGTAATAAATCATGTTTCTTTGCTGCATTATGTTGGAGCTGCTAAATAAACAAGTACATTTATTGATGTGGTTGGTGCTGTGGGTCATGATGAGCGACGTGCACATGAAGACACGCAACAGACGCTCAGGATTGGCCGGGGTCAGTGTGCCAGCGGCGCTGGGCCAGAAACATTCAAGGGCACTAGGCTGCATGACGAGCACAGTGGGAAGAGAAGCTCCAATAACACACACAGCCTCCAGCAGTGCACCTCACATCTCTGTATCATTGGTTTTTCTGTACGTTACCTGGTCATGCACAGGATATTATGCTGTGAACCTCTAGTTCTGTTGAATACTAATCGTACCTTATTATACATAAGAGCGCTCTCTTTAAGGAACCGATGTAGACAGCTTTTCAGAACACCTACATCAGCTGGTTGGAAAGCTTGAAACAGGTTGTACTGGTGACTGTATAAACTTTATATGTCATAGTGTTTACTCCTGCCTTTAATAAAACAATAACTAAAATTATTAAACAAGATGATTTAGACAAATGCAGGGTGGCTCAGTGGTTAGCGCGTTCATCTCTCAGTGCTGGTGATCCCGGTTTGTATCCCAATCTGGGTAAAGTTTCCATGTTCTCTCCATGTCTGCGTGGGTTTCTACCTTTGATTCAAGGTAAATTGAATGCTCTGAATTGCCCCATTAAGTGTGTCTTTGTGTGTGTCTGTGTAAGTGAGTGTGGCCAATGATGGATTTGAACTCTGTCTTAGCTGTATCTGCCCAATGCCTGAAACGTTCTCCCCTGGATGGGCATGAGGAACGCCCCGCGACCCTAGTATAGGATTAAGCGGAAGATAATGAATGAATTTAGACAATGGGCGGCATGGTGGCTTAGTGGTTAGCATGTTCACCTTTCAGCACTGAGGATCCAGGTTTGAATCCCAATCTGAGTTGAGCTTCCATGTTCACCCCGTGTCTGCGTGGGTTTATTCTGGGTTCTCTGGTTTTCTCCCACAGTCTAAAAACAGGGATTCATAGTAAATTAAACCCTGTAAACTGTTCCATATAGTGTGTGTCTGTGTGTGTAAGAGTGCACCATGATAGATTGGCACCCTGTGCTGGGTGTATCTGCTCAGCACTCTAAACGTTCTCCCCTGCATGAGCATGGGGAATATTTAGAAACTGGTCTAGCACGCACACTGCTGCTTCACCATGCTGTCTGTTACAACTTGAGATAAATACCAACCATCAACGTAATTAAGGTTAATTAGAACAAATTGTATTACAGATCCTTATCTGTGACGCAGTGTGCAGGGCTGCCACCTCACAGTGTGCAGCTTTTATTGATTTTGTTCTTGCCTCCGGTCAAAGCTTGTGTAGAGTTTGCATGTTCTCATCATGTCCACATGGGTTTCATTCCACCTCCTACATACATGCTAGTATATGAACAAATTGCCTCTTTTGTTTTTTTCCAGCCTGCTGTGTGTACACAGCCAGTGTGCCTGCCAGCGTGCACAGAGTTCTTTCAGAGTGGATCTTGTATGTTTTTTCAATATTGCATACATTTTTTTTCGAGAGATGAAATTGCCCCTAGTTTTAAATGTACGTGTGAATATGTTTGTCTGTCCTTTGATGTCCAGTGCTCAGGTAGGCTGCATGACCTTGATCAGTATCAGTAGAGAGGATGTAACGTCTATTGTTAGGAACTATTTTGCTGTATGTGTTTCAAATTTTTGGGCTTAAACCTGCACATATTTAGAAAAAAATCAAGGCAGAATTACAATTGAAATACCAAAAATATTTTTGATTTGTAAAAAGTATGTCAGCAGAACACAGAAAAAACCTCTTCTTTTCCCTTTGACCCAAATAATATTATTTCATTACTATGAAAAGTAACTTGATTTACTTGCCCTTGTTGAAGTAAAAATCAATTATTGATATAATTTATATAATTTATTCATCTCATCATTTAGATGGAAAACAAATGAGCTGGAATGTCATTAGTTCACATTTGAGCAGCAGTTTAAACCCCTGTAATAGCCTATTCAGTAATATCAGCTGCATGAATTATTCCACAGAGTCGTCTCTGCATAACTGCCAAAATAGAAGAGTCTGAAACGGTTCGAGCAGTATAGCTGATGTACACAAATATGCCATTTTATTTTATTTTTTTCCATGTTTATTCATCCAACATGAGTGTACATTACATCCCTGTCACTTCATTATTGGCCGTGTTTCAACTATGCCTGAATGCTAATAGATAGTGGGTAACAATTACAGATTACGTCATTGCAATTTGCCTCTGGGTTTGGATGTCATCCCACATTTTGCAAGACTACGGTCGGCTTCAAAGCACCCGCTGCACCATCGCTCGCTATCCTTTCAGTATCCTCCCCCCTTCCATGTCTTACATTGGAACTGTTCCGTTCTCCCACCTCTTTTTGGTGTTTGGCTGAAGAGTGTGGCTGCCTGTGACTCATAGTTAAGCAGAATTGTATTTTTAGCATCGACTATTCTCCTTGCTGGGCTGCTTACTTTAAAGAAGAAAATCCTACGACCAGGTTTCATTCACATGTCTATAAGGCTCATTAATAAAGTTTGGATTATTATTGCAAACAAAAATCCAAAACAGTAATATTATGAAATGCACAAAGTACTATATGTTAATGAAAATAAGAAATGAATTTGTTTTAATTATTTTTGAGAAACAACAGATAGTGTGGTCTGAATAATTTAATTTAATAAGAAAAAATTGTGCTCAAAAATAAACATAGTACTCTTAGAAAAAACAGAAAACAATACTAAATAATGCAATTTACATTTAGTGACTGATGTGTCACAATATATACATACATTATTAAAAACAAATAAATTAATTTCCAAAGAGGTCATTAAAATATATTTAAAACAAAAAAAAAAAGAAAATTTGAGCAACAGGGTGTTTAAACAGACAAATTTATTTATGGTTTACCTTATTAGTATATTATATTTATTAATATAAAGCATCTTGATGTGGATTGTTTGGATTTGAGGTGAATCCCCTTCAGACAGAAATGTTTGCAACATGTTCAAAAGGGTGCTGCTTAGGACCTTCAGCGTTTGTCCTGATCTCCATCACTCTGATCTTTTTAACCGACAGAAGCATTTCTTTTTGCCTTTCCCTATTGTTCTTTAAAACTCTGATTGGGATTACCTCAGATGCTGATTGCTTTATGTGCTGCCTCCCTTCCCCCACCTTTCTTTGTCCTGCCATCATGTGTCTCCCCCAACCGAGTGTAAAATGCAGTGTAAGGACATTTATAAAAAAAAATACAGGCCAAATTTCATGCATGGATATGCAGCAATCAACACAATCTCAGCACTCACGTTGCTTTTGAGTGCAGTAATTGGAATTGGTACCACCTGCTGTAGTACTATCTGAGGTTCTTTATCACATCACAAACTTAACTCCTGAAGGTTTAATATTCCTATGTAATGGAGTATAAAGACAGCCGTCCTCTATCATTAGTTTTTAAACTTTTAAGGGCATTTCTATGAATAATTGCCCTGTTCTTATAATTTTCGCTGCAGGAATCAAAGCAAAATAATGTTTTTAATAACACCATATTGCTTTATTACCAAATTTTTTTTGTTTTAATAATTATAATAATAATAATAATGATAATAATATTTCTTAACATACATGTTTATTGGATAATTAAATCTGTGGCTTTGCAGCTTTAATACTTTGCAGTTAGGGGTCTTTAATAAAAAACGTTTTAGATATATACAATAAATTCTGAGTTTTGTGAAAATATAAATGGATAACACATGACATTTTTCGGTTTTTCCCATAAACTTACATTTTCATAGCTTCTAAGCTGCATGTAACAATACATTAACATATTCCCTCACACTTTTAAAACATTATAGTGTTTTCTTCTGTCCATAACACTGTCTTTTTTTTGGTTTAAATCAGGATTTAAATTTCCCCCAGGAGTTTTATGAGTCAAACCTTTGAAGAATCGGCTTTAAGGTAATTATACACAATGGCCTGTGTGGGAACAGTAAAAAAGCAAATTTAATGACAGTTGTGTATCAGTGACTTAAGAGTGGCCTCATTATATGTTTGCCAAACGTTTCTTTGTTGTAGAAAGACAATCAGTTAAGCAAAGATAGCATTTAAATAGCCTTTAAAACAGTGCATCTAGTAACCTGTACAGTTGTACATTAATGATGGGATCTTTCTGGTATTCTTTGGATGTTGTTATGGCATACCAAATAAACACAAATGCCTCTGCAACCTCAGGTAATGAGTTATGCCGCTCAACACAGATCCCTACATACAATGACAAGGTTTATAAATGAGAATACCTGACCCCTTTCACAGTTTTTGTATCTGGCTCATCAGATTTATAGATTTGGAATATCGACAACTAAATGCGGGTGTAAATTAATTTGAGACCTTTAATCTCTATTGAACTCTGAGACATGCTTTCTGACAGAGTTTATTCAAGTGTGGACACTTTATCTGGAACAATTGCAATAATAATAATTGCAATAATTACAATTCCATTATAATAGAACAAATGTGATTATTTTATGATAGCACTTTATATTTAGGAGTTCATTCTGTAGGCTGCGTTAATTGTATACTATTAATAGTGTTCATTTGATGGCCAATAATAGGTAGACTGCAAAAATCAAAGTCAAGGTCAACGTTATTGTCAAAACAAAATGTACAGAATGAACATTTAATACACATTTAATAAGCTTAAGAGAAATGTTACTAGTAACCTGAGTAAAAGTAATGTGACATTGATTCTATTTACATTTTGTTCTTAATATTTTAGTGTTATTAATCCATCTAGCCATTATCTTCTGCTTTATCCTGCACTAGGGTCACAGGGGGGTTCTCTATGCCCATCCAGGGGAGAACATTTCGGGCGCTAGGCAGATACATACACGACAGGGCGCCAATCTATCGCTGGGCACACACTCGCTCACACAGACACACACACAAACTTATATATCATTATATACTCTCTATATTGGTTTTGGAGCATTCAATTTACCTTGATCCATCCACCCAGATTGGGATTCAAACTGGGAATACCCAGCACTGAGAGATGAATGCACTAACCATTAAGCCACCATGCTGCCCAGTGTTAATAATAATAATCTACTTTTATTATATATTTTTTTTCTAGACTGACTTTCCACAGTAAAAAAAAAGTTCCCTTCATGTGATTTCTTTGTTTTTAATTTTTTAAGAAGCAAAATCTTCATTGAACTGATGTCGGAAATTGGAAACAAAGATCTAAAAACAGTTTGTAGTTTGGACTTCTGACAAAGAAGTGATATGACAACATCGCATGAGTGCTTGTTGAAGAATGAATCATTTCACAGGTGTTGTTTTACGGTTCTTGTGGAAGTGCCTTTGCCCTGGTCTGTGAAGAATGGAGCCATTTCATGGCAATGCACAGCAACGGCTAAAATAAAGAGAGAGATTGTCAAGAGTCATTGATTTTTCACCAGAGTGAAAAACATCAACAACAATGCCACTTAGCCATAGCTGTGACGGGTGACAGCCATGACAGATCCTGTGACTGTCTCTTAGGAAAGCTAGCATTTCAGCTAAACAGTCTGCAATGCTTTATGAACAAAAAGCAGTAACACTTTAAAAAATTACTGACTGATCAGAGGTTTAAAGAGTGCTGAATTTATTATTCCTGGCTTTAAAACAAAACAAAATGTCTTGTCAGGCTTTTCCCTTCACTCCCTTCACTATATGTGTCATATTTATATTCACACACTGTTCAAAATGCTTTTACTGGAAATGTCCACCAATAGCCTTAGGATTTGTGGGCGCTTTTTCTGCTGAGCGTGTGGCTTTACAGCAGTGTTTCTCTTGAGAGTGGCTTGTATTAGTCTTCTGGCTTTGTTTGTGGTCATAAATGCAATATGGTTATGGTTTTTGTGGCTGGCACTGATATGTTGTGCATTTACCTGTCAGATGGTTGGTTTCCCCATAGACATGATGGTTGTAACCATCTGGTACATTTACACATTCATCTAAAGCTTTTATGGAAAATATATATTTGAAATGTGAGGTTCAATGTAAGTTTTTTAATATTTCATATTTAAACATTTTAACAAAAAAACAAGACATTGTTGTCTGCATTGTTATTTTTTTACATTATTTGTTATTTAAGGTTATATCTGAAATGTTTATATGGGTTTTTTTTTGCAGGTCATTTACATTTTTCTGGCTTTTCTGAATAACCTCGAGTCATGTGTCTTTAAAAAACTTTTTATCAAAAGTTGTATTAACTAGCTTTTTTTTATGTTATTAATATAAATGTCCTTATTTGTGTAGACCCTTTCTGTATAATCAAAAAAGATGAATACATTTTTTAAAAGCCAAAATCAAATTTACTACATATTGCTTTGTGATTTTAAATGTTGGTTATTGGTGATGAATGTTGATGATATTGAATGTAAAGCTGATAAAACTATTATTTTGCTATTATTTTCACTGTCTTTTTCACTGTATATAACATATATGCTGTAGATCAGTCCTTGTGAGCCAGCGACCCATGTGTCAGGTCATTCTAGCCAATAGGTTAAGATCATCAAAGGCCCAGCCGTTACAAGGGTTGACGGATAGACCTTTTTGCTTCGTCTAAACCTATTCTGCTTTGTCCCAAGGGGTCAAAAACATTTGGTTACTCTGGCCTTATCTGGCTGATACAATATTGGATAGAGTAAAGTCATAATATGACCCTGTTAAATGTCAAATCATTGAATATTATCTTCTTTTAAACTGGGTTCATGCACTTAACCTGAAAAGATTTGTGTCCACTGTAGGATCTTTTTTTATATTTAAGGGTCATAAAACTCATAATTATGTTAGATTGCAAAATATTGGTCTAGTCCAGGAATAAAAAATTACAGCATATTACATTTTTCATTTTTTGTTCACTATTTATATGCAATCAACTTATTATCAGAGTTTGAATTTGGTGTCCTCTGTACAGTAAAAAATATAAAAAAAGATCATCAATATGCCATATCAATATGAAAGTGGATTAATATTTAATTTTAGACTAAATGGTATTAGTACTATCACAAAATACTATTTCATAACAATAACTAGGAGCATTAACCCTTACCTGTATAATAAAACTGCTAATGTTTACTAATGGGATTTGTAAGGACCATTACACTATATGGATAAACATACTGGGTCATTGGTTTTAGGGGCTTTATAGGAACCCCATCTGATGCCTTATTTGCAGTTATAACAGATTTAGTTCTTCCTAGAAGTCTTTCTACAAGAATTTAGAATTGTGTCTGTTGAGATTTGTGTTTATTTATTTAAAAGAGAGACGTTGGACTGAACGTAGGATTAACTCCGTTATAGTTAATCCCAAAGGTGTGCAGTGGTTATGGTCAGGTCTCTGTGTGGACCAAGTTTTTCTACACCAACATTACCCAGACCAGACCTTTATGAACCTTGCTCTGTGCAGTGGGAGCTCACACGAAAAAAAGTCCTGACATTATTTTCTTGGTTGATTGCATAAGGGCCCTTCTGTTTGGAGTTTGCATGTTCTCCACATTTAGAAGAGTTACAGTTTGTCTAAAACTATTTTACTAGATGTTTACAAAATCAACCCAGGTGTGTATATGTTTAATACTGTGTGTGTATATGTGCTATGTGATTTAATTTTTGCGTGAGCGATACGGTCCAGCATCCTTTACGGTGCAGATAAGTGAGTTTACAACACCTTACTCTAGTGTATTCATTTTTTATTTGCAGCTGCTGCATAGATGAACTTTTGTTGCAAGTAGAGAAAAAGGAAAACTGGGATGTGCTATTAAAAATCTGTTGTCATTTTAAGTGTTTAAAGGTGAACCAGAAGTCAAACAGCTCTCTCCATTTGTGTAGGTGTTTAAAGTTTGATGAAATACCAGCACAGTCTCAATAAGCCTCCAGTAAGGAAAGGGGTTAGAAATAGCCTGTGTGATCTCAGTGTACACACATTCACCTGTTCCAACACACAAGGTCATCATTACACCCATGGGCCCGAGCGAGCAGGAAATTGCTGACTGCGGCATAGGAAGTATTTAACATGTGGTCGCCCCTCACCAGGCTTGGTGCACAATCGGGAACGGTGAAATTACTTTTCTGCTGATGCTTATCCACCCTCGGCTGCTGATAAGTATGCTGAGATTTACTTAATTATTTCTCTGCATTTTCTCCATCTTGCCAAAGGCTGAAAGTAATTATACTTTTAGCAGTTTTTACCTGAGCGTGGATAGTTATCTACAAAAAAGAAAAAGTTAAACAAGTTGTAATAAGCGGTAAACGAATGAGGACCGGAGACAAGATTTCTCCACCACAGGAACCAGCTTTATTTACAGACTTTTTTTAAATCCACATTTAAACATACAGTTGTCGGCTGGTGTTGTTGCTGAAAGTCCTGCTCCTGTCGTATCATAAAACTCTCTCCCCCCATCATGAGATGTTACAGCTCATAAAGGCTTCATGTGTTCATCACAGCTGCGACAGGTATGTTAATTACTTTTAATGAAAGACCCCCTCTGCGCCACTGCGCAACCCTTACAAAAGTATACAGTTCATATGTCCAACACTGCAAAGACTGCAAAATAAATGTCAAAAAATAAGAATATTGAACACAAAATAAGAAAAAATACACACATTATAAATAAAAACGTAGGTTTTATATATATATATACAGTGGGTTGCAAAAGTATTCATACCCCTTGAACTTTTCCATATTTTGTCACATTACAACCACAAACATAAATATATTTCACTGGAATTTAATGTGAAAGACCAACACAAAGTGGTATACAATTGTGAAGTGGAATGAAAGTTATACATGAATCAACAATTTTTTTACAAATAAAAAACTGAAAAGTGCGATGTGCAAAATTATT
>JAFMOD010000319.1:5297601-5321798 GCA_019802435.1 Corydoras maculifer | reverse complement strand
TATATATATATATATATATATATATATATATATATATATATATATATATATATATATATATATATATATATTCCACCAACTTTTCATAGTGAAGTTAAAAGATGTTATTTGTATCACATTATTGCCATCATTTAAAAGTTTGTAGACACCTTGAATTTAGGGATTATTCATTTGCACCACATGACAGAAGCAGCTGAGATATTAAAAGTAAAGGAATTTAGTACTGAAATCAGCTAGTTTCATCCTCTCAGTATATTTCGCTCCTGCACAATTTCACACATTCGAACCGATGCTCTCTTTTTAGAGAGTCAAATTAAATTTGACTTGTTTTACTCCAAAAATCTTGAACTTATCCCTTACTATTAAAATCTCCATACTAGTTTATCTGAGCCACTGAATACAGCTGCCCTTCGCTGTAATATGTTATTATTTCACACACGGAAATCTGAATTGGAAATGTACAGTGACTCCAGATGATATTATTTCACTGGAGGTTTGAGAGCTGTGACTCCCACTGAATAAAGATGGACCAGACTTTCTCACTCGCACTGATTTGTTCTCTGAGCTTTCCTTTGTGTTGGCAGATTTTAGACGGTGGGAAAATATGTTTTAGAATCTCAGAAGGCATTTGTACCTTATGTATGCTTTTAAATGGAACCATTTAAAATGAACAAGGTTCATGGGATTTTAGCTGTTCATCACAAAGGAGGACATGTGTATTATAGTATTTAATAAAATGCACATTTTAAGACAGCCTTCTGTAGCATAATGCCTAAATATAACATGAAAATACCTAAAAATAACATGCAAAATAACATCCTGATGTGAAATTAAGCATACTGGTGTCTAAGGATAGGCCCCTAAGACTAGAAATAAAATATCAGTTTTAATACATTAAAGTAATGAGTGGTTTTTTTTGCTTACTGTACTTATATGCAGAGGAATTAGTCCTCCATGTTTAACCCACCTGTGCAAAGACACATAAACATATACACACAGACAGAGTGCCCAGAGTGGGGTTAGGTGCCAAAATAAGTTACATACAAAAGTAACGTATAGATACGTTTGTATAACTGAATTGAGAATTGAACTGGGGACTGGTTCCTTAACCACAATCCCACAACTGCCCAAATTAACTGGTTATACTGCCAATACAACAGCTGGAATCCTGTATGTGTGTGTGTGTGTGTCTCTCTGTGTGTGTGTGCTCTTACCATTCAGTTACTATAGGTCAGTCTATATTGATTCTGGTTCATAGTCTAATGTTGAAGATTTTTATGAGGTAGGTCACCAAGTCATTTGTCAATCGTGGTTCACAATCGTGGTACAAACATTATAATACAAAAAAATATTATCCCCACTTTACCCATCAGCATTTTTTCAGTTTTTGTAAGATGGAACCAAAGTACCTTGTAGAACCCTGCTTACTATGAGGCAGAATCACTTACTGTGCTGTCTGATGCTATATGTCCTAATAGTGTCAGTTTTCTTAACAAAAACATATAATACTTTTAGACTATTGCATCATAGTAGATACTGTCCAGTTCTATTGACGGACACAGCACAAACTGTACTCGACACAATTGATTCTGAATGATATTATTTTAATAATATGATTGACAGTGTGTTGTTTGGGACATCAGTTGCTTCAGAACTGTCTGTGCACTGCAGACCCAAAGCAGCACTGGCCGGTTGTTTATAAATTGCCATTTCTGTCTTAAAATGTCAGTTTTTCCAAATCTTAAACCCCATTTCTTCGGTTGTCTGTATTGTTCAGGCCAAACACTTTGAGGAAAAATTTAAAAAAGGAATAAACATTCAATTGCTGTAGCTCAGCTCCTAAGTCCTGCAACCTTCCCTTGAAACATGCTGTGTTGTCCTCTACTTGTATCTTTTCCAACATGTGCAGGAAGCCTGAGTCCGATCTAACCCTTCTCCATGTAAACTGTCTTTGAAAAGACGGAAAGGTCATGCCTTCTGTGAGCTCTGTTATCATTTCTCGTCTTCGCTGCTGTAGCCCTCCTCTCCACTGGTCTTGGATTATTTTGTCGTCTCTACTCCTTCATTTTACTCAAAGGGAAATAATTCGAGTTGATTGTGGGGGATTACAGAAGGCTAGCAGAGGATTTCGTCCTCTGCTTGGCAGCTTTATTGCAGTAATGGGCCGAGGAGCCTGAACTGGCTGAGCTCTGAGGGGGTCTGGAGACACGCGGTGTCCTCTGAAATCATGATGACAGAGGTGAGAGTCAGTATGACGTGACCAGAGGAAAGGCTGTGGTCTAGTACTTGTAAGTTGATATAACAGAAATCTGAACAAAAGGTCATCATGGTCCCGTGGGTACTCCATGCTGTGCAGAGGTGACTTGGGCTTAAACTATGCTTGGATGTCATGCACTGCCAAGGTTTGAGACTCCTGTCTGTGGTATAACATGATATAGCAAAACAGCAAGTCTTCTGAATCATACAATAAATATCTAGCAGCAGCAATGTTGAAGCTTTATATTATCTTTGTATGATCTAAAAATCCTTCGATTATTAACATACATATCAGGTCAAATCATCTCATTTCATCTCATTAATCTTATATAAGGGACAAGGGTTGGGGGGGAGTTCCCAATGCTCATCCAGGGAAGAACATTTCAGGAGATACATCAAGGATTGGGTGCCAATTCAGCGCTGGGCACTCACACTCGCATATATAGGCAATAGGGGTAAATTATAGCAGCCAATTCACCTTAAATCTATGTTTTTGGACTAAGGGAGGAAACCGGAGAAGACGGAGAAAACCCACATGGACACAGATAGAACATGGAAACATCATCCAGATTGGGATTTGAACCTGGATTCCCAGTTCTGAGAGGCACTCCACTAAGCACGTTTTGAGCTTATAATTCTTTCATTTATTTATTATCTTCCGCTTAGTCCTCTACTAGGGTCACAGGCAGATACACCCAGGACAGGTCACCAATCAATGTGGCAATTTAGAGTATTCAATTTACCTTGAATTCATGTTTTTTGGACTATGGGAGGAAACCAGAGAACACGGAGGAAACCCATGCGGACACGGGTAGAACATGGAGACTCCACCCAGATCAGAATTTGAACCTGGAATCCCCAGCACTGAGAGGCGAACATGCTAACCACTAAGCCGTGCTGCACTGTTTCGATCTTCTATAACTAATGAACTAAATAACAAACCTGTCATAAACCACTGAATACCAATGTGCCGTAATTATAAATTAGTGAAAACAATATAAAATATTCTTAAATAATTAAGCAAACTCTTTTCCCCAGACCTAACTGAATCTTAATGGGATTATCTTTAATTCAGTCCCTTGGGTCAGGTCTGGGAAACCTGGGAAACACCTTTTCTGCATCTATGATCTATGGTTCAATTTAAATATCAAATGTCTTGGCGGTGGTCCACATTCACATGCATGCAACAGCCATAAATAAATGATAAATATAAAATGAGGCCTGGAATTTTATTTCACCGAAGCCCACATTGTGGTTTGATAAAGCTCCTTCCGTTTGCTAGGGGCGAGGGTTGATTTCTGGCCTGTGGTGTTGGTTTATTATTGTTTTCATCCTCGTAGCCCAGAGAGATTAAATGGGAATTTGGTTGCGCCATATATTCAAGCAATAAGAGAGAGATGGTGGGTGGAATTTACCATTTTATTGTGGTTCCTGATATGGCTAGGTTTGTCTGGATGTTTAGTGCCCTGAGCTGAAAATAGGGAGGTAAAAAGCATTAAATTACTGCAGTTCTTCAAGCATGATTAGTTTCATTTGCTCCAGAAAATCACCTCCTTTATGAGTTCAAACAAACCTAATAGCTCCTGAGAGCATTACGAGAAATACAAGAATATTTGTCTCACATGCATGAGCTTATACAAACAAGTAATTCCTCACTATGCAGATTTCAGCTCTCCTTGCTGCACACTATACTCACTCCCACTTATTATGTATTGCTGTTTTCTCTGGCACTTCATAATGTTCAAATCTGTAACATTTTCATTTGGACTTTTCCTTGCCTTGTTGCTTTTTTTCTGAGATATTACACTTGATTAAAAAGGTCAATGGTTCAACATCTAAGATGGCATTAATCTCCCCACATTCTTGCCAAGCTTTTAAGCCATGTAAGAGATAATGCTATCTTCTGGCAGGCATATTCAAAATGTTTTTATTAAAGAAAAGCTGACATTTAGAATAATCTCACAGCATTTCTAAGATTAGCAAGTGCTCCACAGCCACACCTGGCCCACCCTACGCCCACCCTGTGCCCACATTTCACTCTCTTTGTTGCTTTGTTTGTGGTCGGTGTGCATCACATGTGAAGGAAGAGGATCAGAATGGATTAAACCCCCTCCATCCCTCATTTTGCCATACACCCCCTTTCCTGTTTTCCATATTCAGGCTCCAATAAGTAGAGCAGAGAGGGTTTAACCCCTGCTGGATTGCGGCACCTCTTTATTCCATTTCTTTTTTTCTTTAGCCTAATTCTAGTGTTCAGCTCAACACACACACTCGTCTTCATGCTACTCTCCTTTCCTTAGATGATCATTTTTATATTGAACATAAAGGTAGAACTCTTCTGTCATGATTTCCAAAATCTATTACAGTGGCTACATTTTGCATCAATCCCAAAATCAAAGTGAATACTTTCATTCATTTATTTTTCAATCTTCTTATCCTGATTATCTGGAACCTATTACAGTACTCACAGGGCAAAAGGTGGCTAAACGCCATGGACAAATCAGGAGTGGAGATCTGAAGTGGCCTGATTTTTGTTGGCCGACCAGCTGATTTAATCCTTTCTGTAATTCATTCATTCATTTATTATCTTCTGTTTAATCCTCTACTGGGGTCGTGGGGGGGGGGTCCAGCTACACCCAGGACTAAGTGCCAGTCTATCATAGTGGGCACACACACACACACACACACACACACACACACACACTCACACACAAACACACTATATATAGAATCCCAATCTGGGTGGAGTTTCTATGTTCTCCCCGTGTCCACGTGGGTTTCCTCAGGGCTCTCCAGTTTCCACCCCCAGTCCAAAAACATGGATCAAGATCAACTGAGTTCTTCAGATTACCCCAAATAGAGTGTGTCTGCGTGTGTGTGTCTGTGGTCTGTGTGAGTGAGTAAGTGTGTCCTCAGCGATAGATTGGCACCCTGTCCTGGGTGTATATATATTTTTTCAGTATACAACCTGTACATTATCAGTCAAAAGTTTGAAAACACCTCCTTTATGCTCCACTTACTTTTAAATATGGACTTTGTAGTCCTAAAAATCCATACTACAGTCCATCTGTTTGTGGACTACAGCACATACTCTAATGGTCAGAACCACAATATTACCACCACAGAGCAGGTAGGATTTGGTTGGTGCATTATTCCTATCCCAGCAGTGTCACAGAGGTGTTAAAATGAATCTACAGCAGCACTGCATGGTCACAGAGGTCTGTCCTAATGTGTGTATGCAAATGTCATAATACAGGGTAATGTACACTATATTTAGATCCATATATTTGTTCTTTGCTCAGTAACTAAAACCCTCCTCATACTTATTAACTATGTGTTGTTTGAACACTTATTTCAGATTTGCTCATTTGCACTCCATTATAGTGAATATCAAAGGTCTGTTTTGCTTATACTGGCCAAATAGCACTTCAGGTTTTGTGTCCATGGCACACTAGGGAATCCTCTTAGACACTCATACATACCTAAATGGCTCTATTATGCACTTCTAATGAAACATAGACCCTTAGCAGCACTCTAAAGTCACATTAGGATGTGTTGATGGTGTGTAATGCCACAGTGTTGGTGTACTAGAGTGTACTAGGACCCAGTCCCGTCATGTAGTTGGTAGATATTTTGAGTTCTTAAAAGATATTCGTCTAAACAAAATCTGTCGGAATACATATTGTGTAATATCACAATGGGGATGGGCTAGCTTAAAATATTCTCTGGTCATCACAACTTTTAAACAAGTGTACCGGGGCGGCAAGTTGGCTTATTGGTTAGGACATTTGTCTTAGCACTGAGGATACAGGATAGAAAACCAATCTGGGAGTTTCCATGTTCTCCCCATGTCCGTGTGGGTTTCCTCTGGGTTCTCCGGTTGCCACACACACTGCAAAAATGGATTTAAGGTAAATTGAATAATTTGAATTGCCACCTATAGTGTGTGTTTGTGTGTCTGTGTCAGTAATTGTGCCCAGTGATAGATTGACACCCTGTCCTGGGTGTATCTGCCCAGCGGCAGAAACTTTTTCTCCGCATGGGCATGGGGAAACCATCCTGTGACCCTGGTAGAGGATTAATCAGAAGATAATAAATGAATGAATGAATGAACTTAGTTTCCTAATACAAATATAATATTCATTTCTGAAAATAGTCCCCATCCCCCGAGCACTTTTCTGTTCCTGAATTAAACTATGACGGTGCTCATTTGCATGTTATAATAATAATGATTAGTTGTGTTTGAATTGTTCTGATTTAATTTGCACATGAGAATAGGTTTTATGCAGGATGCACCTCTATAAAGAAAAGCAGCATAAACATTTGTGCAGCAGCATAGACATTGGACACTGTTGGCGAAGGGGAGGTGGAGCCAAGGATGAGAGGAAGGTCATTGAGGAAGCTGCTTTAGGTTCTGCTAATGGCCTGTGTGCAGGTATTTCAAGAGAAGCAGTTAAAACAGTTGATAACGCTCATCTCAAATTCATCTGATCCTCATTGTGTCCTGGAATGTGATACTAGTCTTATGACCTTTACAAAACATATACAAAAACATTTACAAAAGGCAGCATGCAAAATCTTTTTTTTTGCCTTTCCTGTCCTTACACACAGACAAGTTTGTCCTTCACATTTAACCTATTCATGTAGTCTGACACACACACACACACACACCAACACACACACACACACACACACACACACATATATTCACACACCGGTGAAGTGAACACACGTGCCCGGAGCAGTGGGCAGCCATGTGTACAGCACCCAGGGAGCAATTGGAGTTATGTGCCTTGCGCAAAGGCACTTTAGCCATAGTACTTGGTGGAACCATGAATCGTACCAGGGACCATAAGTCTACAACAGCCCAGCATTTAGACCGAATTTGCTGACAAATAGTAATTTTGACATTTTTCTGAGTGCTACCACAAATATTTGAGCTACCACAAAGCTTAATATGCAAAGAGATTTGGAAACAGTGAGATTTATAGAACACCGGATATAACGTGCGGCACGGTGGCTTAGTGGTTAGCACATTCGCCTCTCAGCGCTAGGGATTCCCGGTTTGAATCCCCATCTGGGTGGAATTTCCATGTTCTCCCCGTGTCCGCGTGGGTTTCCTCCGGGTTCTCCAGTTTCCTCCCACAGTCATAAAAAACAAGAATCAAGTCAATTAAGTTCTCCAAATTGCCCCATATAGAGTGTTTGTGTGAGTGAGTGTGTACCCAGTGATAGATTGGTGTCCTGTCCTCGGTGTATCTGCCCAGCACCCAAAACATTCTCCCCTGGATGGGCATGGGGAACCCCCCCGCGACCCTAATAGAGGATAAAGCGGAAGATAATGGATGGATGGACGGATATACAGTAACACTCCCATTTCTATTACCCTTTTCTCTGAAGGGTTAGATCGACCCAACTGCACACGACTGCTATAGTGGTATGTGTGTGTTTATGGAGTTCTCTACACCACCATGTCAGATGTAAGCCACAGTAAACAGTCACAGTGTGCAGTGCTGTGCATTTGTGAGTGTCGACTCTGAACTGAAGAGTGTGAGGTGGTTTGCTCGTTTTTTTATGAGCTTGGCAGTGTGTGTACTTGCTTGCGTGTGCTTGAGTGTGCTGTGGGAGCCAAGTCGGATGTGGAGAATGTGGGAGGGAGAGGTCGTCTGAGTGGGCGGCTCAGACAGGAACTCGCTCAATCCCTGGCTTCCCTCTGATTCCTGCTGGCAGGCTCAGAGCACTGCACTCGGTCAGGAATCGATACGTGCCTCTGTGTAGGAACGGCTTAGGTTTAGTTGGGATCACAACAGCGGTGTTTATCTGGATGATTTTTGTCTGCACTTTATGAATCATGCTCAGTTCTGCTCGAAAACACTATTTATAATGCTGTCTGAGGGATTTAAATATTCCTGGAATGCCCCACTAATCTCAAAATACATCATTTTAAAGTCATTAGGTGTAAGGTGCGGAGTATACATTTGAAATCTCTTTGCGTATTGTATCTCATTTGCTACGAACAGTTGAGTTGCATTCAGTGGAAAAGATGTTTGTGTTTGTTCTAAAGAAAAAACTTGATTTAATTTTAATCTTAAAAAGTTGTATTTTTTAAATTTCATAAAGTTTTTTTTTCACAATTTGGTTTGATCCAATTAGCCTACTGGTTAATAATGTTCCATGCAATTTTGTGTAAAGTGACAATTAGTATCTTTTCTGTTGGTTTAAATATGATTAAAAAATGATTAATATCTTACTCTAAGGGCGGCACGGTGGCTTAGTGGTTAGCACGTTCGCCTCTCAGCGCTAGGGATTCCCGGTTCGAATCCCCATCTGGGTGCAGTTTCCATGTTCTCCCCGTGTCTGCGTGGGTTTCCTCTGGGTTCTCCGGTTTCCTCCCACAGTCCAAAAACATGAATCAAGTTAATTGAATTCTCAAAAAAATTGCCCCATATAGAGTGTGTCTGTGTGAGTGAGTGTGTGCCCAGCGATGGATTGGCGCCCTGTCCTGGGTCTATCTGCCCAGCGCCCGAGACGTTCTCCCCTGGATGGGCATGGGGAACCCCACCGCGACCCTAATAGAGGATAAGCGGGAGATAATGAATGAATGAATGAATCTTACTCTAAAGACTTCGTTACTAACTGGTCTGTAGTCTAATTTAATTACTATTTGAAGTGTTTGAATTTTCAAATGTAAATACAAACCGAATAACTTTTTATATTTTTTATTTTAATGCATTCCATAAATATTGCTTCTAGATATAAAAAACAACAAACCACATTTACACTAAATCACAGCTATCTGCTGGTTAATTATGATCTCTGTCTGAAGACAAAGGGAAGTTTGATGGGAAGACAATATAAGAAATCATATTATTTGGGCTTGTTTCCATTAGGGGTCGCCACAGCAGAGATTATCTGCATATTCAACTTTTTTTTCCCATTACTAATTATAATAAGCAACTAATGCCATATTTAGCTGCTGATGGTTTATAGTGAAACACCAGATATAAAATATGTATATATATATATATATATATAAAATTTTTTAAAGCAATACAGCGAATAAAAAAAGTGGTAATAGGGTGACGCTCGATCACTCTGCAGTTTTACAAAAGCAGTCAGGCTGCTGTCTCTGATTCCGGCAAATTTCATCTTTGTGGCTCAAAAATTGGCTTTTGGAGTTACCGAAGTGCCAATATCAATGCAAAGTGAATAGGAATTTTGGCTCAGAAAAACGGAAATATCTCGGGAACGGTTCGACCGATTCCTTAGCTATATACAAACAGTGGTCTCACCAATAAGCTGGACATGTCCTGCAAAAAATGCGTTGATAGCTCTAATATTCCTGGGGAAGCAAGCCCGACTAAAACAGTGGAAAAATAAAAATCAGATAACAACAGTGTGTTACCATATATGGCAAACACACTAATGCGGTTAGCATAGGCTATGTTGAATAAATTGTGCATGTGTCTGTGTGTGCATGTTTTTGTGGGTAGGGGGTCGCCTGGCTGATTATAACTGTCTACTGCTGACAGGTCGTCTGACTAAAGATCTTTAGCTGCCTTCATTATCTGTCTCAATAGGGGAGAGTGAGAGTGCAGCACAGGGGATCCCGAAATAAGTGCACACACACACACACACACACACACACACACACACACATACACACACACATTGTCTGGACATTGTGACTGCCATTCAATTTATGGACACTTAACCAAAACCTAATAATGTCTGTTCTTATCTTTTACCCCAATCTTGAAAAATGCAACTTCATCTGGATCTTCACTTTTAATAAAATTTTTCAAAACCTTTGCTCACCAGAAGAACAACACATTCACATGACATAAGTTATACAAGCCCAAACCGTACAAACAATTCCAGACATGAAGAAAGTGAGGGCCTTGTGTTTTAGTTTCTATCCGTTCATGCTGTAGAGCTAACTAGATCAGAATATTAAGAATGACATTAATCTTTTGCGGTGAATGTTTGTTTTGAGAAAGTGCTTCAGTTTGTCGGCTCTTGTATTGCTGGGAGCCTTCTACAGATTAGTATGAATACATTAAAAAAACTGCTTTAATAAGACAGTTTCTAACCCACATTATTGTTTCAAACTAGTTCTCAAAAGCTTTTTTTTTACCAAATACCTGAGTTTGCGCATCTAACAGTATCACCCACAAGAGCACTGTTCTTATACTCATATCTCATCTGATTTCATCTTATTATTCTCAGCTTGATTCTCTACTAGAGTCACGGAGTGGTTCCCCATTGCCCATCCAGGGGAGAATGTTTTGGGCGCTGGCAGATAAATCTAAGACAGGATTCCAATCCATCACTGGGCACACACACTCACACACACACTAGGACAAAATAGAAAAGACATATAGGACAAAATAGAGCATTCAATTCACCTTGAATCCATGTTTTTGGACTGTGGGAAGAAACAGGAGAACCCAGAGAAATCCTACGCAGACATGGGGAGAACATGGAAACTCCACCCAGATTGGGGATTGGAAAAGACTTTTCTAAAATAATAATAAAAAGCACTAAACATTAATGGATTAATTATGTGAAATGTGAAGAACTCAACATATACAGACATAAACAGTGTGAAGATATTCCCATTTGAAGACACCAGTGTAATATAAATCTTAATTTATTTGGCATAAATTAATAAATTGTTACCTTACAGTAGAATCTTTTAAATTAAATTTCAGACTGACTGTTCAGGGAACTGTCGCTGTGCAGTTACATGTTCTCCACAGGTATTTGTGGATTTCTAAAAAATTGTAAGTCAGGTAAATTGGATAAAAGAAATTGCCCCTTAGTGTTAATGTGTTTGTGTCTTTCAGTTATTAATAGATGCAAAAATATTTAGTTGAACTGCGTCTATTATTATTAATGCTATTGTTATTTGACAACTGAAATATTTATTAACGAGGTGAATGATCTATTCAGTCACAAACAAATTATCACACTTTCCGAATCTTTGTACTTCAGGGCCTGAGTATTTCTGGAATCCATTTGCAATTAAATTAAAATCCAGGGCACAGGCACAGCAGGCTGATGGTGCATCGTGAATGAGAGAGTCATGTCTCGTGAAACGTGATGTGTTCCACCTGAGTGCCCTTCTGCTTCTCGCTATCGTTTATCTGCTTGTGTGTGGAGCCCGAGCTGTGATGAGGGATGGGAGCGCCGGTGCGGGCGGACAGGACACTTCCCTACGCGTGTATTCATAATTTCCGCCTATTAAGTCATGTTTGCTGCCTGCCACTTCACTGAATGTAGCAGGTAGAAGGTGGTATGCCTGAACTATATGGATGTATGGAGCTGAATTGCACAGATGTTCAAGAATTTTTCCATTTTGTTTGTAAACTGTTGAAAAATATCAATTCGACAATATGTTTGCATAAGTAAGGAACTCAATTATTTGTGGTTTATACTGTAAATATAAGTTTAAGTGAGATGTGAGATTAGGGAAAGCTTCCTAATATTTAAAAACATAATCAGCGGCTTACTAGTACCAGCTTTTATATTATATTTACATGTATCTACCTGGAGTTTTAATGCCTCCAAGATCAAGAGTTTCACGCACATCTTTTTGAATTCCATGTATTCTTTGTTTAGTCCCAAGTAACAATTCGCTAAATTAAATAAACTTCATTCATTTTTCAAGAAAAATGGCACAAATGTTCATATTTGTTAAGTTATTTCCAGGATATTATTAAAGTATTTTCAATCCTTTATTTAAAAATAGCAGAACATATATTTAAATTGTTACTACAATAAAGGTGTTAACTTGAATAATACGCTTAACAATAAAAAACATGTCAGAGGTGGCACTTTAGTTGCTCTTTCGCCTCTCAGTGCCAGGGCTCCAGGTTCGCTTCATGGAATTCCCATGTTCTCTCTGTTTCCACATGGGTTTCCTCTGGGTTCTCTGGTTTCCTTCCACAGTCTATTAACATGAAATCAAGGTAAACAGAATGCTTTAAATTACCCCATATAGAATGTGTGTGTGTGTGTGTGTGTGTGTGTGTGTGTGTGTGTGTGTGTGTGTCTGGTTGAGTAAGTGTGCCCAGCTGCCCTGTCCTGTGCATCTGTCCTGTGCCTGAAACGTTCTCTATTGGATGGGCATGGGGAAACCCCCTGCGACCCTAGTAGAGGATTAAGTGGAAGATAATGAATGAATGAATGAATATTCGTCTTTTAAATGCACTAGATTTTGCAACTTCTGTGAGAAATCCAGTAGTTTTGCAAGGTGCACTGACAACTTCAAACCTATTTTTGTTTGCTTGATTTGAGTCATAATGCATAAGTTCAGGTAGTTTGTTTTATTGAGGTATTTTGTAGACCACCCCGTGTTTTCCAAATCAACGTGTTGAAATCCACTAGCGTAAGAAATGTCATAGACTTGATGCCACCAGATGTATACTTCACATGGCATGATTCAAAATGCGCCATAGATATTGTTAAGTTTAGAACAGTCCCTAAAATACTTAAGCATAATTGAGAGATAAATGTATTTTTTTGCTATGCAAAAACATTTACCTGGAATATTGCAATAAAAAAAATAAAACACAGCACAACTAAGTAAGGCACATGGCCAATCAGATTGTAGTCTTAGGATTCACATTCCTGCAGCTTTTGTTATAATAAATATCGGATCATATGTGGGATTGCCAGATCAATGGGAGATGTATCAGCACCATGGACAGCTCCAGTTTTAGCAAGCTGTTTTAACGGCAGCTGTCCATGGTTCTGAATCCGATATATCTCCCATTGACATTTATCAGCGTTTACAGCAAACTATGTATTACATATATGTGTGTGCATATATGTATGAGGAAGGTTAAATGTGTTTATGCACTATATAGACAAAAGTATTGGTACACCACTGTTAATCGCAAGGTCACATGCTTTGCAACAAGATAACTGTATGTCTCCAAATTTGTGGAAACAGTTTTCATTCATTCATTCATTATCTCCCGCTTATCCTCTATTAGGGTCGCGGTGGGGTTCCCCATGCCCATCCAGGGGAGAACGTCTCAGGCGCTGGGCAGATAGACCCAGGACAGGGTGCCAATCCATCGCTGGGCACACACTCACTCACACAGACACACTCTATAGGGGGCAATTTGGAGAATTCAATTAACTTGTTCCATGTTTTTGGACTGTGGGAGGAAACCAGAGAACCCGGAGGAAACCCACGCAGACACAGGGAGAACATGGAAACTTCACCCAGATGGGGATTCGAACCGGGAATCCCTAGCGCTGAGAGGCGAACGTGCTAACCACTAAGCCACCGTGCCGCCTGGAAACAGTTTTTGGAAGGCAAAACTGTTTTTTTTTTTTTTTGTATGACTGTATACCAGTTCATGATGTAGTTAGGTGTGTTTAGTGTAGATGGAATTGACGGGTTTGCACAGAGCCAGAATTAAAATGGAGATCTTGTGTCAGGTTCTTAAATCCAACATCATTGTCTGACCTCACAAATTGCTTTTCAGAGTGAATGGAAACAATTCTCTACTTCAAACTCTTGAAGACACTCTTTCTAGAAGACTTGCCTTCACCGAGTTTATATATAGTTTTGGTTGTAACTGTAATGACAGCTACTGTATATTATAATAAGCAGCATTTTCTAATAGGGGTTGTTTAACTCATTTAACTTAGAATACCTGTGTTTGTGTGTGTGTGTGTGTGTGTGTGTGTGTGTGTGTGTGTGTGTGTGTGTGTGTGTGCGCGTGTGTGTGTGTGTGAGAGAGAGAAAAAGGGGGGGAGGGGGGAGAGAATGAAAGGCAGACAATGAGAAAGACAGTGTGTGGGTGCTTTGGTGTGATTTACAGATAAATTTGGCTCCTCTGTTGCTGGCTTAGAGACTCAGCCTGCAGGCATAGTATTTTCGCCTTTGATACTCTCACACACATACAAGAGAAAATGCACACACATTTGGAAATTGTGGTCAGAGGGCAACACACACACACACACACACACACACACACACACACACACATAAACACACACACATGCATTGAGTGTTGCACAATCCCGTTTGCCCTAAGGCAGTCATTTGTTATGGGGCATCACTCTCTTAGAGGATGGTGAGTTTTATGGAGATTACAAACCTAAAAGTAGGTAAAGATGAAAACCACTTATCTAGACCAATACAAACTCAGTTACTTTCCTCTGATATTGGAAAGTGAATTTCACACTTTATCTCTTCTCTTATTTATTAGGGTGGTGAATTGTGGATATTTATTTGCTTGGAGGGAGGGGTTATCATGCACCCTACTCGAAACGACATATTAACATATTTGAACTTATACATAAAATAAAATACAGCAAACCAGATAAATAATTACCATAAATTTACACTTTAAACTTGAAAAACTTTTAAAACTGAGCTGAGAATCCCTTATTAGCATAGGGTATAATAGATAATTTTGACATATTATGGTTTTTAAATGACATGCCATTTGTTGATTCTTTGATGTTGTTAGCAAATGTAATACCATTTTGATATTAAACAATAAGGGGAGGAGTTAAAACATATCACAGCTTATGTGACCGATTTCATGTGACATGCAGAATTTAATAGCCTGATGTGATTTGGGCCAAAATTTTTTACATTGCCGTTCATATACATTGGTTGACATTAGCCTTAAAAGTGGTGTAAGGTAACAATTTGCAATAATAATTATTATAATAATAACTTTATATATAATAGAGGGATGCTAGACCAGTGGTTAGCATGTTTGTCTTTCAGCACTGGGGATCCAGGTTTATCTGAGTTTTCATGTTTCATGTTTGCATAGGGTTTTTGATGGGTTCTTTGGTTTCTGACCACAGTTAGACATGGATTCAAGGTGAACAGTCTGCTCTAAATTGTCCCTATCTTAATTGCCCCTACTTAATATGTGTGTCTGAGTAAGTGAATAATTAGCCAGCGATGGATTGGTGCCCTGACCTGATTTTATCTGTCCAGCACCTGAAACGACTCTAGTCCTTGTACAAAATTAAGCGGAGCATAATGAGCTGAGTACTATATATTGACAGCAGCTTTTACAAATGTTTTTAATGAAATGCATGTGCTATTATGGGATTATAAAGCTTGACAAGGTTGTATATTTTTGTATTAAGAGTTTCAGAAGCATTATTTTTTGCGAAGGCACAACAGTTTACATCACACATGTGCTTAATTTTCCATCCACACAAACCAATAAAATGATATCCACACATGTATAGCATTGTTACTGGTAATTACATTTTGAGAGTTATGTCTGTGACACAAAAAGCCACCCAATCCCATCTTTTATTTACACTTTCTACTGCCTCAGGAGAAGCTCCTTGAATGTCAAAAACCATTGTCTTTATTTACATATATATTGCTTCATAAGTTATTGTAAGGGTAAATGTTTGCTCAACAAAATGCAAATACAAATGGGGTATTCTTAAAGAAGACCATCCACTGACAGGGTTAGTGCCTTTAAAAGTGTTAGAAAAGCTGGCTTGTTCTTCCCTGGGAATCGGCTACGCGGGGAAAAATCCGTACACCGGTCTGTCAGGTAAAACACTCCCACGGATACAACCTGCGTGGGGCTATTGCACAGCGCCGCACCGTGGTTGAGTGCAGAAGGAGAGTTCGAGACACCGGGATAAAAACAAAACGGGGTAAAAATGGTGTAGGGACACCAACGGAAAGGGGGGAACGAAACTAACTAACATCGGGATATTACCCAAACAAAGACGTGCACAGGGGAGAGGGAATACGGAAACTAAATACAAAAACACCCAATCACACAAAATAAACCAAATACCCAAAGGAGACAATGAGTCCAATTAAATGAGGGACAGGTGCCCCAGGCACCTGTGACAAAAAGTATGTATTACAGGTAATAATGGTTATGGTGTGGATGTCAATATTTAAGAAATTCATATTTGTATATTATTTATATATTTTTTACATTAGACATCAATTTAAAAATGGTATGAGAAACATAAGTTTTGATGAGAAAGTGATGGTGATAAATATTAGCTAAAATTACTGGACACACATTTGACCTCTTTACAGTCCCTGTCTTTCCATTGTGCTTTAACTGTTCTATAAAGACTTAACAGAGGACAAAGAGAAAGCTACAAGATGCAGCTGAAATGTCAGGCATTCAAAGCATTGGTCTCCCTTGTTGCAGATTAGATGTGATGGAGGAGTTCAGGATGGAAAGCAATGACTCGCTGACCTTTTACTCATTTATCAGCCTCTATCCATCAGCGCAGGCCTCCTCTCAACACCGTGCATTACAAACTCAGACAGTGCTCTTCCTGGCTCTCTCACTTGTTTTCTCTTCACCTGTGTTATGCTTTGAGTACTTAAAAAGAGATATAATAAAACGATGCTTGTCTTGACTCAGAAATAATAAGCTTTACTCAACCCAGAACTCAATAAAAATTTGTGATTCAATGTTGTAATATAATATATATATATATATATATATATATATATATATATATATATATATATATATTATACTATATTTTAAATAATATTTATAATGGGGACTGATGCTTTGCCTCTATGTACATTTTTCTGCTGTAAAGAAGCAAAAACATAATGTTTCACTAGTTTATTGACCTATTTATAAGCTGCATTGCTTTTTCTAAACATTGTGATGGGAAAAATACCTGCCAACATCACAGCTGGGAACAACTATACACATATTCACATGACAAATATAATTTAGGCTTAAGAATGTTTAGGATTGAAAATTAATAGAAATAGGCTGGTAGTATGAATTGCAGCAGCAGATTCCTTTTGTTCGATTAGGGAAATGAATTTGAAAACCATTATGTGCATGTAAGATCGAATCTGTCATTATATATTTTTTTGTTAAAAAATTGTATTTATTAATACAATGTAATAATACCCTTTGGATGTGTATTGAAATGTTCTTAAAGTATCAAAAATATAGGTACAGAATACAAATCATGTTAAAAAGGGTTGATGATTTTAAATAAATCAGTGCCGTGATGCAGTGGGACCTGGAATCAGTTACAGGGTGGGCGAGCCAGGGACGATGCATGTTCTCCTGTGTGGTTTCCTTCAAGGGCTCTGGAATTTCCCCAAAGTCCAAAGACATGTAATTCAAGTGAACTGGAAATAATTTCCTACGTCCTGGTTAGAAAGTGAGTGTGTCTCGTTGAACCTGTGATTTTGCCCAAAATGCTGGGAGAGGCTCACTAACAAGATTAAAATCAAATTGGAATAAATGACTACGGGCGGGCGGCACGGTGGCTTAGTGGTTAGCACGTTCACCTCTCAGCGCTAGGGATTCCCGGTTCGAATCCCCATCTGGGTGGAGTTTCCATGTTCTCCCCGTGTCTGCGTGGGCTTCCTCCGGGTTCTCCGGTTTCCTCCCACAGTCCAAAAACATGGATCAAGTTAATTGAATTCTCAAAATTGCCCCCTATAGAGTGTGTCTGTGTGAGTGAGTGTGTGCCCAAGATGTTCTCCCCTGGATGGGCATGGGGAACCCCACCGCGACCCTAATAGAGGATAAGCGGGAGATAATGAATAAATGAATGAATGAATGATTACGGGCGGTACAGTGGCTTAGTGATTAGTACATTCGCCTTTTAGTGCTGTGGATCCAGGTTCGAATCCCGATCTGGGTAAAGTTTCCATGTTGTTCCCCATGTCTGAGTGGTTTTCTCTGGGTTTTCTGGTTTTCTCTCACAATAAAAAAAAAATGGATTCAAGGTAAATGGGCTGCTCTAATTTGCCCCTGTGTAGTAAATATGTGTGTGTTTGTAAGTCTGTGTGAGTGAGTGTATGCCCATGATAGTACCCAGCACCCGAAACGTTCTCTTCTGGATGGGCATGGCGGCCAACCTTAGTATGTACCCTAGAACATGTGACCCTAGTATAAGATAAAGTGGAAGATAAAGATAAATGGAATTGTTAATTGTGTTAATCAAAAATATTATATGTCACATTTGTTGCCATAGCATGTAATTTTAACAATAAAAAACAGAAACTTAGGTTTTATCTTCTTTTCAGATTACAGTCAATGTGGATAGTGGGTTTCATTTGGGTATTCCTGTTACCTTCCAGATCCCCAAAAGAAGCAGTTGTTAATGTCTGAATGTCATGCTCTTTAACTGTATTTTAATGCAGACTTTGGGGGAAAAACGTACATTTTATCATCATCATAACCATAACGATATTATAAGTGCTATATCTTTTCTCCATGAGCTCATTGTAAATTGATCTCAGAAATACACCCACCTTTATTAAATGTCACACTGTCACTTGGACACATCCTCTATTTATCCACACATTTTCCACCATGTAGCACTGAAATGAATTAGTGACCCTGTCACGTTGCTTAATGAGGTGGAGAATGAGGGCGCTCGGATACAGGAGTGTCGCTCCGCACAGGAGTGATCCGTTTGTGAAACTTAATTGATAGTTGGAGGATTACGCAAAGCTGCTTCGCCCCAAAGGCCTCAAACTCCATTTTGTGGAGTTTTTCCCTCCCGATCTCTCTCTGTGTGGCTCCGATCCTGCCTAAGCCTTCCACATCAAAGCCTCCGAAAACTCACAGCTAGAGTTCTTTGCCAACAGGATTTGTTTTCAAAAAGTCAAAATGAGACCCAAATTTTTTTTCCACCCACAAGGCAATGAGAGGGCATCAAAGGGCAAAGTGGAAAGTCACAGGGAAAAGTTGGACTTCCCTCCACCTGCTTCAGTTCCAGCATCTCATCTAAAAATTCATTTCAAATCCCCTTTTTTATTTCATCGATCATTCTCTTGCAGTCCAATCAGTTTCTCTACAAGCAGCAATGCATCTCTGTTATGAGACCCCCCAGAACATCATATACTCCTCTGTAGAACTGCTGTTGGAGCAAATTGAGTTTATTTCTCTGTCTTCAGCAATTTGCTGCAGGATGCACCTCCTTCTTTTATATTTTGACTGCATGCCCACTCCTTATAGCATCTGCTGTTTCGTAAAGGAATACTGTAGTGTTTTAAATCCTGCAGCATCACATTAAAGTACTGTGTAACCATGATGTAATGCGATTGTAGTGGTTAGCTTTTTCACTTGATAGACTACCTGACTGTTCCATTTAATGTTCAAACATAAAGTCATGTGTTATGTTATCAGTCTCTTAATCACTGAACCTGTTTATTTGTCCTTATCTTTATCAGTCTCGCACGCTAAGCTCCACTACAGAGTCTTTATCATATCACCCGTGTCGTATAATTACAAAGAATTGACTGTTCTAAAAGCTTTTAATCGACAGGCTGTTAATGTGTGTGTGTGTGTGTGTGTGTGTGTGTGTTACTGTGTGTATGTGTGTGTGTATATCCATGTTTGCATTATGTTGTGGGGACCAAGACCATTTTACACTCTTGCAAACTGGTTACTATTTCAACTCTCATTAAAAAGCATTAAATAAGATAAGGTGAGATGATTATTTATTAGTTCCAAAAGGTCATTCAGGCATTGCAGCAGCATTTACATTGAAACAAGTAATACAAAGTAAGATTGGAACACACAATAAACTAAAGTATGCAAAGATATTAAATAAACATATATACACTAAGGTATAGGTGTCAAACTCAAGGCTCACAGGCCGTATCCGGCATGTAATGCAATTATATTCCGCCCTCGAAATAATTTTACATTGATCTATTATTATTGTTATAACTGGCCTGACGATGTGTTTTTTTTGGATCATACTCATATTTTAGATTTGTATGATTTTGACAAAAACATTTTTTGGAGAAACATTTAAAGATATTAAAAGTTTGATTTGTTATTTTCACTTTTGTGGAAAATGCATCATTTTTATTAAAATCTTTTCATGTATTTTTTTGCAGCATGTTCATAGTTGTTACTTATATTTTTATAGAGAGCAGAGATTTTGAGTTATATAAAATTGAAATTTATTTATTGCGGAATAACACTCTTGTCAGGGCGGCACGGTGGCTTAGTGATTAGCACGTTCGCCTCTCAGCGCTAGGGATTCCCGGTTTGAATCCCCATGGAGTTTCCATGTTCTCCCTGTGCCTGTGTGGGTTTCCTCCGGGTTCTCCGGTTTCCTTCCACAGTCCAAAAACATGGATCAAGTCAATTGGGTTCTCCAAATTGCCCCATATAGAGTGTGTATGCGTGCATGTCTGTGTGATGGAGTGTGTGCCCAGCGATGCATTGGTGCCCTGTCCTGGGTGTGTCTGCCCAGCGCCCAAGGCGTTCTCCCCTGGATGGGCATGGGGAACCCCACCGCGACCCTCATATAGGATAAAGCGGAAGATAATGAATGAATGAATAACACTCCTGTCTGTTTTTATTCCTATTCATGTTCATAACACATTTCCTTTATGTGTGTTCAGTAAATGTTTATCCTAGGAGTTTGACACCCATGCACTTAGGTAATCTGAGGTAAAGAAGTGTTTTTAAGACCATTGTTTGCGTCGTTAAAAATTTAAAGTGTAAAATACCTATAATGCAATCAATCCAATCTATGCATTATACCGCACTTTACAACCTGCATCAGCATATCACTTAAATGTTTAAAAAAAAAAAAAAAAAAAAAGCCTATGGGGCCCTAACAGCAAAATTAATGAACTACATAGCATTCTGTTACAGTACGTAGAGGTGCATGTTTTAGTGAGAATGTGTCAGTGTGTGTGATATACTGTGGCATCTGTGGCCTTGTGTGCAGCGAGACAGGCCTGAGTAACACCTGGTGCCACCTGACAGACAATCACACACACACACACACACACACACACACACACACACACACACACACACACACACACACACACACACACACACACACACAAACACATACATACACACCCTTACAGGATGGCAGATGGGCATGCAGCCAGGCAAAGCGAGCCTGCATGTGGACTTCAGGGCCAGACACACTCTGTCAAAAAAAAAGAAGAGAGACAGAGGGTGTATGTTACGAACTGTATTTTAAATGAAAAGTCAATATTTAAAAAGAGCTCTTGCTTCCTGTCCACATTTATATGTATATTAAAATGAATATATACTGAGGTTTATTATGAACATCACTCTTCTCGATTCTCTGTGAATGTTATGTTATTGTTGTATGATGATAAAGTAAACTGTATAATATTCAAAATGTTCCACTATTTGAATTTATAACATTTCACATTGGGCGTCCACCTAAGTGGTTATCACATTCGCCTCTCGGGTGCGAATCCCAACCCATGTTTTCCTCGGGTTCTCCAGTTTCCTCCCACATGGATTCTAGGTTAAATAAATGCTCTAAATTGCCCCATACACACACATAGTGTGTGTTGGTGTGTGTGGGTGAGTGAGCATAATAGATTGGTGCCCTGTCCTGGGTGTGTCTGCCCAGCACCTGAAAAGTTCTCACCCAGATGAGCATGGGGAACCCCCTCACAACCATAGTTGTTGATAAAGCGGAATGAATGAATGAATGAATGAATGAATGAATGAATAACCAAATGAATGAGTATTTTAACATTACACCCATTACAACCATTATTGTTGATAAAGCTGAATGAATGAATGAATGAATGAATACTTAAACATTACGCCTGGCATCTGAATATGTTTTAGTGCAGGTCTGAATTTTGGTATTCTGTAACTGTAACTGCATTCAGTGGAGCAGTATAAAATCCATATTGTAATGATACATCATTACAACATTTATTTATAAAGTCCTGCACCACGGCTGTAATTCATTGCTCCTTAAAAAGCTTCTAGACTTCAACTAAAACATGCCTTGTTACAACATAACTATGTTTTAGCCAAAGTAATAATCTCTCATTTTACGCTTAATCCTATACAAGGGACTAGAGTTACCCATGCCCATCCAGGGGAGAAAGACGCTGTGAAGATACACTCAGCACAGAGTACCAATCTATTACTGAGCACACACTCACTCTCAGACACACATACTAAGTAGGGGCAATTGCGATGGGGCAATTAAGAGCAGCCAACTAACCTTAAATCCATGTTTTTGAACTCTGGGAGGAAATGAGAGATCCTGAAGGAAACCCATGCGGACACAAGGAGAACATGAAAACTTCACCCAGATCGGGATTGGAACCTGGTTCCACAGCGCTGAAAGGCAGACGAATTAACCACTAAGCCACCGTTCCGGCCCCATTAGGAATCCATCATTAAAATAACTCTAATGATAAAATATCAATCTTTACTGTCTCAAGCTATATTACAGTTAAAAGCTGCTGCCAGTTGCTGCCATCAGCACTTCTGGTTGTGTTTAAGAAAGGGCATGGGTGTGTACATGCCTGTAGGGTATGAATGCACCCATTAAAAAACAGCTGATCTGGACTAACATTATTTAACCTCAGTGAGCTTTGAGAAGAGAAAAAAATTAGGTCCAGGATAGAGTCCTGAAATTCTACATGCGGGACGCATCATTATATTAAGGTGGCAGCAGCACTAAGTGGACCACCTGTATTAGCTCAATGTAAACACCTACAGCTGCTCTAAGTGGTGACATCATTATACCTCCTGAAGCTCATCAAACACTATCATTCTGAGAGACAACCCCCCCCCCACTTAATTTACAACCTACACAATCTGTGTAGTGATAGATCATACAAAAGATCCCATTTTTTTCAATCCCATGTCACCAATTTGCTGCTCTGCCAAAAACATGAATCACTAGATTGCAGTATTTAGGCAGCATCAGCAGCGCTGACAATTAAAAATAATAAGGAGCATATGACAGTGCTAAACAATGACAAATTACAAGCAGTTACCCAAACAGCTTTAAGGCTGTCAACACTTAAGAACACTTAAACGTGAGCAAAATATTTTGTATTCCAATCAAATTTCAAGATAACAAAACCTATGCAGAAAATTGATGTTACATATTTTAATGTATAGTTGGCATTTTCTTAATGAATAAAAAAAGGTGACACATTTGTATGCTCTATTTTTTTTCAACTTATAAAGTTATATTTTGCCAAAACAATAAGCCATTGAGATTTGCACAGTTTGTGTTGAAATATATTTCCTATAGAGAATTTTTTTGCATATTGACAACAAGGACATCCAAGCATGCAACATAACAATAAATTGTTTCTCCATCATAGCAGACTGGTATTTTTTTATTGTTCTCAGAGCTGAGAACAATCCACCACCCAAATAATACCTCTACCTTGAAGGTCCTTAAAATGAGAGAACAGAAGGTGACTAACAAAGAGAAAGTATACAGAGAAATAAAGGCTCTATGGTCTGAGATAAATATATATACACTCAATCATTTATCATTTATTCACTCATTATCTTCCACTTAGTCCTTTACTAGAGTCACGGGGGAGTTGCCCATGCCCACCCAGGGTAGAACATTTTGGGCGTTGAGCAGATACATTTGGAACATTCAATTAACCTTAAATCCATGTTTGGGACCGGAGAACCCGGAGGACACCCATGTGAACATGGGTGGAACATGGCTAATCCACCCAGATTGGGATTTAAACTTGGATTCAGTGGACAGAGAAGATGCTAACCACTAAGCCACTAAACAATCTTAATCAGTTATGGAGAAGTTAAAAGCCACCAGGGCAATAAAATTGAGCTGAGACTTAATTCCTCAACCTGGGTCAGCACATTAGAACATTGGTACCCACTGAGGCAACAATAACATTTATGTGAATCTCTTTCTGACTTCTTTTTCCTTCACCTTCACTATAATGTGTAATAATTCTATCAGCAGTATTATTCATAATGTTACTGGGCAACATCTAAAAGTGGGTTTGAAAAAGAAAATGTAATTGCATCACTCTGTTTTTTGTGTGTGTTCATCTCTTTATCCTGTGGCAACTCATAATGGTAGACTAAATCTGAAAGGGCTTTGTTGGACTGGAATCAATGAGCGCTTAACTTCCTATCCTTGTTTTTGCAGTA